>CAAKHF010016177.1:6676-20058 GCA_901007745.1 Hippocampus kuda
GGGGTATGGGTGCTGTATCCACTTGACTGTCAACAGACCATGCTTCTTTCCATTTTACGTTCCTCTACTTTCTACTCTTCATTCTTACGGCTTTTTCTTGCTCAATGATGAAGTGGTATTCATCCATCTCGCATGAAGATATCGACATTCTTCTCAATACTCCATATTTGAAACAATGTCAATGTCGTCATGAAGTTTCATGTGATTTGTTTAGCGGGAGCTTGTCAGCACACACTGACAACAGAACAGAGCAGGAGGAACATCTTTTCTTTTCAAGTCGTACACCGGACTTTGGCTAAGATGAAGCCAGGTGTTATTCGCATGCTTTGATAACATCGGCATTCCGAGACAGATGAGCCCAAGCCCGTGCAGGGAACGGAACGGGGAGCATTTCATGGACGTGAACAAGAGAAAGGCCAAAGAAGAAGAATCGGCAAAGTTCCCCCAAAATGAGCCGCGCTGGGGCAGGCTTTAAAAACTGCCGTCTGAGAACACTTTGATTCTTGCTTCCTGTAAATAAAATTGTCTTTGTCCTACCAGCTGGTGTGAGCGGAGTCTTCCTTCAAAACCATCTCCTGATCATTTGATCATTTTCTGTCCCGCAGGAGGGAGAAGATACAGCACGAGCCCGGACTGTTCTCGTTGGTGGCTCCCCTTAGCCTGAGGTGGAAATGTACGGAGCCCCTACGCAAACTTTTCTTTGCAAGGGGACGCTTTTTGGAAATGCGCAGTTGATGTTCTTCCGGGTAACTGAGAACAACAAAGTTGAAGCGTTTCACCCGTTGGAACTTTACTTTGAAATACAAAGGCGTTAAATCTGTTCTTGAGTTGAAATACGGTTTCCAAGTCCTCCTCCATAATTCGCTCCTTCCTCAAAGCAGTGTTTCCTGTGTCCCCGTTAACAGTTCTAAAAGATGGTTAGACCACAATCCTGGACTGCTCCCTGCGTGTGCGAAGATTTATACGCGTGCATGACATCGGTGCTAATTTTGGTTAGCTCATCTAGTTTTTGCTGGACGATCGCATTTAGCTCGTGGACCTTCCTTGTTAAATCCGCGCCCGTTTTACACGAGACGCCATCTGTGGGTGAGAAACAAGCTGAACTTTTGCCTCTAATTTGGAGAAGTGGTTAAAAAGTGTCCTCGTGTCAAATGTTCTGCTTGTAATTGTCATAATCAGTTAATTTATTGACTACCATAATTAATCAGTCGATTCATCTCTTATGGGGATTTTAATCTGCTAAATATCTTTATTTTTTTTAATAATCCATTTTATTTATTGGTTGCTTCTGATAGCACAGATACTTCAAATAAGACTGGCAAAAGCAAAGGACTCAACTTAAAAAGAACAGTCCAAGAAAAACCTTCTCTGCGCACAAACTGCGGTTGCTCTTTTGTTGTCTTGTATTGAGAAGAAGAAAGACACAGGGCAAAGGACCCAAACAACTTCCCATTTTTTATTTGACTGACGAGTCAACAATATGGAAGAGCGATGCTGAAAATGCCTCAATTGCAATTAGGGAGCAGGGACTGAGTCGACGTTCCTTAACGCAGCTTCAGGTTCTCCCTTCTCCAGAGCAGCTTGATAGACTGCCTCGCGTCTCGCCCGGACACTTGTGTCTCTTCACCTCACGCTTGACATAAAATCGTTTATCGCACACACCGCAACCGAATGGCTTCTCGCCGGTGTGCGTTCGCGTGTGTGTTGTTAAACTTGCCTTTCTCGAGAATCTTTTACCACAAAAGACGCAGGCAAAAGGTTTCTCCCCGGTGTGTGTCCTCGTGTGCGTCGTTAAATGTGTCTTGATGGAGAATCTTTGACCGCAAATGGCGCAGGGAAAAGGTTTTTCTCCGGAGTGCGTTCTCGAGTGCCTTGTTATGTTTTCCTTGGCCGAGAATCGTTTCCCACAAATGGAGCAGGCAAAAGGTTTTTCTCCAGTGTGTGTCCTTGCGTGCATGCTTAAACTTTTCTTTTCAGAGAATCGTTTGGCACAAAGTGAGCAGGCAAAAGCTTTCTCCCCCGTGTGTGTTCTTGCGTGTGCTATCAAGTGTCCCTTCTGAGTGAACGTTTTACCGCAAACCGAGCAGGAATAGGGTTTTTCTCCCGTGTGGGTTCTTGTGTGGGTCGCTAACGTTGCCTTTCGAGAGAATCGTTTCCCACAAACTGAGCAGGCAAAAGGTTTTTCCCCAGTGTGCGTTCTCGGGTGTCTTTCCAATGAAGACTCGTTGAAAGAAGTTGCATCGCACTGAGCACATTTCTCACGTTTGCTATCCCCGTGAGAGTGTTGTTCTTCATCATCCTCATCCTCATCGTCAGAAGAGTGTGACGTTATGCCATCACTCTCTGATAGCGGAGCCAAGAGGCCGTCTGGTTGTAACCCTTCAAAGTGCTCCCCGTCGCCTTCTTCACCCTTCACACCCACGCCAGCCAATAAAAACTCGGAGAGTTCATCCTCCTCTTCTTTCACGTAGCGGGTCTGTGGCTCCTCATCCGCTTTCATGCCAGGGAACTTGGGCTCCTGCTGCTCGGGACAAAGATCTTCTTCGCTGATGTCTGCAGCACACAAGACGACAAGATGAGCTCAAGTCAAGCTTTGATCGGTCAAGTCTCGTGTGTGACGAGGTGAAAATTGCTCACTGAAGAAAAAAAAAGTTCTTTCGAGCCGTGAATTTGTCACGTATGTTTCTCTGAAGGTGCTTCAACCCGTGCGCACCCGCGGTGACTTGTTGCGACGCTGCAACGTCGTCACGAAACAAGAGTGGAAAGGAACAAACCTGCTGCGTGCAACTCATCGCGAGGCTGCCTGCGAACAGCCTCTCCTCGTTGTCGTTCGCTCTCTTTGGACCGACTGATGTCCTCCTCGTACTCTTCTTCTTTCACACTTTTTGCACACATTTTGACACGATCACCACAACCCCAACCCGTTACTGACCGAGCCACATGTTGCCAACAAAGTCTTCTCTTCATTTGCAGCGAGCGGACTGAGCGAAGCTAGGCTAAACTAGGCCGAGAAGCGTTACCGTGCACCCAAACGACTTTATCCAGACGCCAATATTCAAGGAAGGAAAGTGCGCTCCAATCAGGTCGTCGTGGACGTACATTAGCCGTCCGGTACTACGTGAGGACGAATGATTTAACGTGAGCTCGTAAGGTTGCGGAAAAAGTCACGCAGAGCTGCGTCGGAAATAGTACGGCAAGTCGACTTGGACAAACTACCGGCCAGTCAACACGCAAACGCCACCTACAGGCCGAATTCATTAACCGGGATTGCATTGCTAAGTACAGAATTTGAAAAAAAAAAACAATTCAACTGTAGATTGAAGAAGATTCAAAAAATTCCTTTTAAAAGCTCACACATGCACACGCACACTGGAGACAACAGTGTCGCGTTGGATTTGACAACGCACACCCGAGAGACTTCCTTCCAAAAGCCTCCCTCTGGAGAATCAGCTTTGGAGACGCCAAGTGTGCTCGTCAGAAGAGCGGTCGGTGCTCAGTCGAGCCGCCAGATAAGGGCGAGAAAGCGAGGCTGCGTTGGGCATGATCGGCTCCTTCCGACTGCCATTCCTCGGTGGTTGAAAAACGAAAAGACTCTCAATCGGACTGCACATCAAGCCAAAGCCTAAAAATGACGAGTTTGAAAGCTGGGGAGCCAAGGAGGGGCTGGCCCAACGTTCACTCCAAAGAGAGGGAGCGGCGACACAAAAGGCGCCATCTCCCCTCTGAGCCTCCGCTTGGTTCTGGGGGCCTCTCGTAGTGTCTGGTCCCAGGCGGATCCGAGGCACTGAGCAGGGAGCTCCCGCGGGTCAGGTGTGGCCAGGCCAATTCAAGATTGGAAAACAAATCCTGAAATGTAGCCAGTGTCGGAGTTCTGTGCTCCCTCTTGATACGAGTAGCAGACAAGAGGCCAGCAGCGGCATTCTGGACCAACTGGAGACGCTTCGTGATTGGTCCATTTCTTAAAAGTTAGCTGTATCTGTTTATTTTGTTCTACATCGGTTGTGCAGTGGAATGACAGGGTTTGGAAAGAATGAAAACGCAATAAATCCATGTGACTGAAATGTTGAATGACCCTAAAATTCTCTTCGTTGTTGTCTCGAGGTGGACCATCCAAGGACGCAAAGACCTGATTTTTGAGCGAACAAGTCTTCCCCTGTCCCAGTTGGTGCAGGTCGCCGCCAAACCGGCCAGTCCGAGTACGGTCGACGGCTGGGCGCGCTTCCATCTCACCAGGTCGGCGAGTCCGATCCAGAAGCGCGTCTTCCGCTTCCTTGGAGGCGGCGGAGACCGGGTCGCTGCCCTCCCGAACGCCCCGGAGGCGGGGCCCCCAGCCTAGCATCTTCTTGTGCGGGTTGGAATGGTACCGCGGTAACCGGTGCCATTTTAGACGGAGGACGCATTTGCGCATCTTCTTGCTCTTCAGGGCGAGTTCCTGCCAGTTCGCCGTTCGGTCGAGAGGGGGCGGCCACTTATTAGGTCATTTTCCAGTGTTCCTTCGAAAGACAACAACATTTTTGACAACACCAACGCAAATCAATTCTTCCTGCGTTTTGACCTACTTGGCCAATAAAGATGATTCTGACCCCGACTGATCTGCGCCGTGTGATTTTGCGTGCCTCGTTACTAATGATTTCCGAGTGAATCTTTGACTGCAACGTGAGCAGGCAAAAGGTTTTTCACCGGTATGTGTCCTGCGGTGCGCTTTCAAATGTCCCTCCTGCCTGAACCTCGTACCGCAAACACAGCATACAAATGGTTTCTCTCCGGTGTGGGTTCTCGTGTGTCTTTTCAAATGTGTCTTTGAAGATTGTCTTTTGCCACAAACTGAGCAGGAAAATGGTTTTTCTCCAGTGTGTGTCGTCGAGTGCCTTGTTAAAGCTTGATTTTTCGAAAAGGTTTTCCCGCAAACCGGGCAGGCGAAAGGTTTCTCGCCAGTGTGCGTTCTCGTGTGCATCGTCAGACTTGCCTTGACGGGAAATGTTTTCCCGCAAACTGAGCAGGCAAAAGGTTTTTCCCCAGTGTGCGTTTGGCTGTGTCGTGTTAAATGTCCCTTCCAGGAGAATCTTTTTCCACAAACCGGGCAGGCAAAAGGCTTTTCCCCAGTGTGTGTTCTCGTGTGTTTTTTCAAGGATGACTTGTTGACAAAGGTTTTGTCACACTGACAACATTTCACTCGTCTGTCGTCAGCGTGACACGTCGAATCACCTTTCGGGTGTTCATCATCACCGTCAGTGTCGGAAGAGTGTGACGTTACGCCGTCACCTTCTGAAAGCGAAGCCAAGTGGCCGTCTGTTTGGGACCCGCCACCGTCTTCTCCGTCATCTTCTTCACTCTTTCCACTGACTGCAGTCAATGGAGGCTTTCTGATTTCATGCCCTTGCTGGTCCTCTTTGAAGTGAGGAGGATCGGCCTCCTCCTCCTCCTCCTCCTCTTTCATTTGGCAGGACTTTGGCTCTTCTTCCCCGAGTTCTGCAGGACGAAAAAAGACAAGCACACGGGTTGCTATATTCACGATCATCTCAGTCAAGTTTCACGTCGCGACGTTACCACTGTGTATCATTCTTTCGAAAATGTTTTGGCAATGTTCGGGACAACAAACTGCTGATTGGATTCCAGCTGAGATGTCTTCAGCAAAGAAGATGAAATTGTGCAGCAGGGCGAAATGGTGACAATCAACTTGGTTCGTCTTTTTTTTGAATAACCAGAACAAGTTCATTAAAAAAAAAGGCCCGCTGAACTTTGAACTAATTCGCGCAAAAAATGAACTTTCTCAACACTGCCTGTTGCCTTGATTCAACCGTTGACATCCATATTGTGTGTCTATTCGTGGATGACGCGTTCATCCTCCCCCTCGTCTTCATCGTCGCCAGTGTGACGCGATGTCGTCACCTTCAGAAAGTGGATCCGAGAGGTCGTCCGATTGGCATCGCCCATCGTGGTCCGCATCCGCTTTTTCACTCTTCACAATGACGGCCGTCAATGGAGACTTGCTGATTTCTTCCTCCTGCTCTTCTTCTTTCACGTGCGGCATCTCTGTCTCCTCCTCCTCTTTCATTTTTGCGGGGCCTTGGCGTTCACTACGGAAAAAAAAAAAAATCTTGACCGAGGTCTGCAGGAGACAAACACGCGGGACCCAAGTTGGGGAGCCCTGCCATTTCTTTCAACGAGAGCAAATGGGCCACAAAACGCTCACGGGGATGCCATTACAAACAAACACGGGAATCAGTTGAAGAATGGCAAGTAGAGAACGAGCGTTTCGAGGAAGAAGTGAACCGACGCGCTCTGGGTAGGACAACTCGTGGTTCCAACTTGCAAGGGTGACGATGTTTTCCTCCTCGTACTGTGCCGTCTTTCTTGCACACATTTTCCCGCGACAATCTCAACCTTGGAGGCTCGCTTGAACTCTTCTTCGGGATGTGTCGCGAACAAACTCGTCTCCTTGTTAGCGGCTAGCAAGCTACGTTCGCCGGAGACGCTTCGACGTGCGCACAGACGAGTTCATCGGGACACGACGGTGACATTCGTTCCGTTTTTGGTCCAGCCAGGCAGTGATGCGCGCAAGGCGCGGAGGCTTTATTCCTTTCGGTGCTCATTCGAGAATTTTGATTTCGTCCATCTACCGTCTCTCGATCTGCCTGCAAACGTCCGCGGCTGCGACGACGGGGCATTCGACAGTGCGCATGCGCCAAAGGTCAGCCATTTTGATCCCACGCTGTACGGCCGCGAGACGAAAACAAAACCGAATCGCCGTGCCATAAAGTCGCATGACAAACTGGATTACGTAGAAAACATACACTTACTCATCTCACATGGGCATGGGTAGAGAACATTGACGACGTGACTAAGCAATGAGATTGATTTCTCCATACGCAAGGAATTATTCGTGCTTTGCAATAGTTCAGGGTGTCCCCAGCCTACTGCCCAAAGACAGCCTGGAGAAGCTCCAGCACGCCCCCACGCGACCCTTCTGAGGAGAAGCCCGGCAGCAAAGGGACGGGTGGATACTTTTTACAAACGCATTGACTGTTTTGCAAATACCAAGGATGTTTCTAAACGTATTGACAATCTGGAAACGAAGGACATACTACGTCTAGGATTTTCTTTTGTCTGTCATCAATTCAAGACGCGTTCAGACAGCGCCGACACAATTTTCAGTCCACATGCGCAACAGGTCGGCCGCTATTGGTAGCTTGCTACGGCTACTACATTCAGACAAGATACATCTCTGTCGCTGAAAAGCAACTCAGCTCAACTGTATTTCTCGAGCACTTTCAAACAGCCATCGCTGCATACAAAGTGCTGTACATGGAACAACTAACAACAACAAAAGTCAGTCCCATTGCATCATTATGCGCAATCGTGTGAAACGATGGAGGGCTACCAAAAAACAAGCGGTTTTGTTTGACAGCGCATGTACGCCTTAAAGCTTGAAAGCACTTCTTCCATCCATCCGATCATCCAGCCACTCACAGACTTAGTGGGTGATTGTTTTTATTTTGTTCACGGTCATATATTTACCTTTCGACCCTCTTCCCATCCAAAGTCAATTTCTTTGCAGTCTAATTCTTGAATAATTTAGTTCATATCAACTTCATGGTTGTGCAAAGTGCATGGGTTGCTTGAGGGATTTTAGTAGTCGTACAAATCCTCCACACAAAGCTTTTACAGTACATACTGACTACACAAATATCAAAGATGCAACAAAGAATACAATAATGTAGTTTTGTTTAATAATTCACATCATACATACTGTTAAGCATGTGCATTTCCATTCAAAGCTTTGTGACTACCGTGTTCCTCATCAGCCTGCTTGTGTCTCTTGACATGAACCTGCTGGGAGAATCTTTGACCACAAACTGAGCAGGCAAAAAGTCTCACCGGTGTGGCTTCCCATGCAAGTCTCCCGTGTGAGAGACATTTTGACAGGAAAGGGAGCAGAGAAAAGGTTTCTCATCAGCGTTTGTTCATCAGCGAAAGAATCTTTGGCCACAATCTGAGCAAGCAAAGGGTTTCTCACCAGCGTGAGTCATTGTGTGCTTTCGGCAAACCACCGTGCAAAAGAGTGTGTGTTCTGAAGTGGTCTTTTAAATACTCCTTTCGACTGAACCTTTTCCCACATACCGAGCAGGAAAAATGTTTTTCTCCAGTGTGCGTTCTTGTGTGCCTTGACAAATCTCCCCTGTGAATGAATCTTTTCCCACAAACTAAACAGGCAAAAGGTTTTTCCCCAGTGTGTGTTCTAGTGTGAACCGTTAAATCACATCGTTGAGTGAACCTTTTACCACAAACTGAACAGGCCACAGGTTTTTCCCCAGTGTGCGTTTTTGTGTGCCTTGTTAAAGTGCTTCTTTGAGTGAATCTTCTCCCACAAACTGAGCAGGCAAAGGGTTTTTCCCCAGTGTGTGTTCTTATGTGTCTTTTCAAGTTGGACTTTTTGACAAAGGTTTTGTCACACTGAAAACATCTCACCGGTTTGTTGTCAGTGTGACATTCCGTGTCACCGTTTGAGTGTTTGTGATTGTTATCGTCAGTGTCAGAAGTGTGTGGTGTGATGTCATCCCCATCTGAAAGTGGAGCTAAGGGGCCATCAGTGTGGGACCCTCCGCAATGCTCTCCATCACTCTTCACACTGACAGCAGTCGATGGGAGCTTGCTGATCTCATCCTCCTGCTGTTCTTCTTTAATGTGAGGAGCCTCTTGCTCCTCCACCTCCATCTCTCTAATTTGCAAGGACTCTGACTCCTGCTCCTCAGGATGGAGATTTTCTTCCCCAATGTCTGCAGGACACAAAAGTTGCTATAGTCAGGCTTTGCTCACGCAAGTCTCATGTTGTGACTTTGACATTCTGTATTATTGCATCTGAAAAACTCAAGAAGCTCATTGAATTAAAAGTACAATGTCTTCAACAAAGAAGAATACAGTTGGTCACCCGACGACCATCCGATTTATGAACAATAATAAACATACCGGTAGGTTTACGCTGGATAATTCACATGGCTCTAGCATTTGCATTGCAGGCCTACGAAACGTGAGCATTTTTTTCATGGGCGCAATTGAAAGCAGGTAACAATTTCAGATCAAAACGAACGGCAACCGCCCCCCCCCCCACCAAAAAAAAAAAAAAAACGAACGTTTAGACTATCAGGGCACACGGAACATCATTGCAAGAACGTTTAATTGGACTTGACTCCCGCTTCGGGGGATCTAGTACGACTTTCGGATGTTAATGACGCGACAAGAATTCGAACGTGAAAGGGTAAAAAAAGAAATAGTGACCAAACCTGCTCCGAGGAACACAACTCGAGGCTCCAACTTGCAAAGCGCATTCAGTAGGTGACGTTGTGGCTTGATGTCGTCTTCAGTCCTACCAAGTTTCACTCTGTACTCTGCCGTCTTCTGCGCACACATTTTCACGCGACAATCACAACGCGTTGCACTCACTTGATCTCTCCTGGACTTGACGTTGCTCTTTGTTTGCGGCTAGCAAGCCAAGTTAGCCACAGAAACTTCAACAAGCACCCGGGCGAGTTGATGCGGACACGAAAATCTGATTTATTCTGTTTAGTTCTCGTAACGCGGTGAGGGACGGAGTGCGTCGAGGCTTTACTTGGCTCTGTGCTAATTCAAGAAGAATTACAGCGCTCAGTGAAGCGCATGTCGTTAGCCGCGGTTCGCTGCACTTTCACAATCCGTACTGCGCATGCGTCTTGGTCTTCTTCTTGTTGAGTTTTTTTTTACGGCAATTGGCAAACATTCACGTGCATCGCCACCACTCGACGGGAGAGAGTAGGCGATTGTTTCCTGGCCCAAAAGAGGGCGTGGACCGCGCTGCGATTTCAAAGTGTTCAACCAAATGTACCATCTGTTTCTCTCGCCAATCCTCTGCGTACAAATATCGGGAAAAAATGTCTGGCACATTACAAAGCCAGTAATAGAAATGCTTGCGCATTGTTGGCTGTGCATGGTTGTGAGGAGACGTGTTCTCTATTATCCAACAATTACTCACCCCAGCTAAATTCAGTGAGCCCACAACAGACTCTCGTCACTTTTATAACGATGCTTTATCTGAGATCAAGTTGATTAGTCGATTCAAAAACAAAACTATGTGCACTACTGAGAAACTTTTTGAATGTTCGTAACCGAGGCCCATACCCCCTGGCGTTCACGATTGAGACAACTTCAGGTGGTCTAGTTGGAGGCGTGAATGAAAGCCCTTTGGTTTCTTGCGTGCAAGTGTGGACGCCGGAGCTCACGATCAAAATGGCCGACCTGGTACGCATGCGCACTACACATCGCGTAGGCCCTCCAAATGGCGGCATGGACGCTGGCGTTCCACAAAATCATTCTTCCCGAAAGAGTTCCGAACGAATTCAAGCCTCGACACAGTAGGCTGACGTGGCCTACATTTCCACTAACCTGGACGAGATCGTAAGTGAAATCTTCGCGTCCGCGTCAACACGTCTGGGCGCACGCTGAAGCTTCTCTGGCTTAACTTCGCTTGCTAGCTGCTAACAAGTGGACGTGTTTGTTCGCTCGTGAGCAATCCGGTGAGCGTAAAGTGTTGTGATTGACGCGTGAAAATGCGTGCAAGAAAGGCGGCGGAGGACAAGGAGGAACTTGGTGCGACACAACACGACACGGAGCCGCGACGTCGCCTTTGCAAGTTGGAACCTCCAATTGTCTTACGCCGAGCAGGTTTGTTCAACTTGACTCGTGTTGTGTGTTCGTTTTATTTTGAAAAAGATAAAGATTTTTATTTTTAATGTGATCGTTGCTCGGGTGTGACGTTCCATGATTGACATCCAATCCCGTGTATCTGATGGCGTCCTCTCATGATTACGTGGACCCAGGGGCCAAGCTCGCGTTGCGGACATATGAAAGGGGCGTTGGAATTTCCTCTCCCGTGGTCCTTTCACAAGAAGGGCCGGCTCACTGTTCATTCCACACGCTGGAACATGTCACTTAAAAAAATACAAATAAAAAAATAGAACCACGTTAAGCCTTTTTGGGTGGTGCCCCTCCAATAACCAACACTGGTCCTGTATTGTGCTTGAGTGATTAAACATACTTTACACACGTTATAAGGGTTACAAATAAAAATTGAAAGAAAGAAAAAGATCATCATAATGACGTAGTTCAGTGCAGTTTACATGTTCAAAGGCAGTAGAAAGACTCCTCCTTAGGCTATACAGTAATCCCGCGGGTGGTTTTGGGCCCCATTAACCGCGATAAACGAAAATCCGCAAAGTAGCGTCCAATTAACATAAACGGGTAAAAAAAAAAAAAATTAAGTCCGCAAACCGTCCGCGAGAAGCTGCAAAACAACAGCGAGTCACATAGAGCAACATATACAGTACTGTACTACATGTATATGTAAAAAAAAATACTTTTTTTGATGTTTGAAAAAATCCGCGATGCACTGAACCCGCGATAAACGAACCACCAAGTAGCGAGGGATCACTGTATATGTAGCCCTCCCACCCCTGCTTTAACAATAATACAAGCGAACACATAACACAAAACAGACGGTCGTACAACCGTAACAACTATTCCTACATACGTTTGTTCAAAGCGGTTATAGATGAAGAAGGAGAGACTCAACGTCTCCTTTCACCAGTGGCTCAGAGACGTCATGCTCAAATCCTGCATGACGTCACATGTCGGCGACGAGCTAAGTTTGGAAGTAAACAAGAAGCCGTCGTGTCCATTGCCGAATACAGAAGCTGGTTCAGTACTCCTGTCCCTCGTAGATCCGCTTCAACTATAAGTGCCGAATTTCAGTTCCAAATACACGCCGGCACATCTCGTCATCCTCAGCTCCGCCAGCCAGCCAGCCCGCCGCACCAACGCGGGCTGTCCGACAGCGGCCATTTAGTCTACTGAAAACTCTATCAGATAGTAAAAAAATAAATATATATTTTGCTCAATTAAAGAACAATGATAAATACTGAAGATGATAGAATGCATTTGCACTTAACAATGAAGGAAAAACTGTTTTTCATTTTTAGATAATCAACATTTCAGACTTCAAAGTCCATCTAGATGTCCTGCAGAACTGAAAGAAGAAGATCTTGGTCCTGAACAGAAGAAGAGGCCAGATTCCCCCCAAATTAAAGAGGAGGAGGAGGAGGAGCCAAATTCCGGCCAAATTAAAGAGGAGCAGGAGCCAGAGCCACCTCGCATTAAAGTAGAGGAGCGGGAGGATGAAATAACTAAATGTCCATTGACTGGTGTCAGTGTGAAGAGTGAACAAGGTGATGGAGAAGAAGATGGTGGAAGATCACAAACAGATGGCTTTTTAGCTTCCCTTTTGGATGATGACGCCGTCACATCACAGTCTTCCGACACTGATGATGA
This sequence comes from Hippocampus kuda, assembly GCA_901007745.1. Lineage (NCBI taxonomy): Eukaryota > Metazoa > Chordata > Actinopteri > Syngnathiformes > Syngnathidae > Hippocampus > Hippocampus kuda. The sequence goes on from CAAKHF010016177.1 coordinate 19,034, forward strand.
TGATGATGAACACTCGAAAGGTGATTTGACATGTGGCACTGCCAACAAAAGAGTGAAATGTTCTCTGTGTGACAAATCTTTTGTCAGCAAGTTATCCTTAAAAAGACACACAAGAACACACAATGGAGAAAAACTTTTTGCCTGCTCAGTTTGTGGGAAAAGATTCATTCAGAAGGTAGATTTAACAAGGCACACAAGGACACACACTGGGGAGAGACCTTATGCCTGCTCAGTTTGTGGGAAAAGTTATTCCCAGAGATGGACTTTAACCGCTCACACAAGAACACACACTGGAGAAAAACCTTTTACCTGCTCAGTTTGCGGGAAAAGATTTGCCCAAAGATGGACTTTAACCACACACGTGGGAAGACACCCCGGAGACAGACCTTTTGCCTGCACAGTTTGTGACAAAAAGTTTCCTACAAAGGGAAATTTAAGACTACACGCAAGAACACACACTCGGGAGAAACCCTTTGCCTGCTCTGTTTGCGGTATGAGATTCAGACAGAAGGCACAATTAGAAGAACACACGAGAACACACACTGGAGAAAAACCTTTTGGCTGCTCAGTTTGCGGAATGAGATTCACTCAGAACTCCAAATTAACGAGGCATGCAAAAAGACACACTGGTGAGAAACCCTTCAGTTGCATAAGGTGTGAGAAAAGATTCTCTCGTAAGGACCAGGTGAAGATGCACAAGTGCGCTCGGGAGAGGAGCAGTGGTCAATGAAGCCGCAAAATAAATGGAAGCAACTGCAGCTGCATTGAGAATCACTGACTCCTTCCCTTCTCACCTTTAGAGCAGGGGTCTCCCAAGATCGATCCTCTGGACCCCAGTCTGGCATGTATTAGATGTCTCCCTCCTCCAACACAGCTGATTCAAATGAAGGGGCCTGAACAGGCTTGTGCGAAACTTGCTGACGAGCTGAACAGGTGTTCTGGATGGACGGTGACATCTAAAACAGGCTCCAATAGGGGCTTGATTTGAAAAAAGATCTCAATTTGACAAGGCAGGCGGGAAAAGA
>CAAKHF010016180.1:0-12615 GCA_901007745.1 Hippocampus kuda
GGGGGGGGGGGGGGGGGGGGCGCGGGGGGGGGGGGGGGGGGGGGGGGGGGGGGGGGGGGGGGGGGGACACCCTCAACGGGTTGCCAGACAATCGCAGGGCACACATTGACAAACAAAAACCATTCGTCCTCGCACTCACACCTCGGGACAATTTTAGCGCGTTCCATCAACCTAGCATGCTAATCACCAATGGTTCACTTGTATCTTTGACTCCAGAGAAAAAGTCTACAGCGCAGCCTCCCTTCTCACTCTGCCCACCGTCACCTTTTTTAACTAACCTTGCGGCCCATGTCAAATGTCATTTTTAGTATTACGTGTTTTTTTTTTGTCATGTCGCGGGCCGCTGAGAAATGGATAGCGATCCGCAAATGGCCCCAGGCCGCAGTTTGAACACCTCTGACCTAGAGTTACCTCCTATCTCATGCAAAAAAAAAATTAAAAATCCCCCCCACCCTCCTTATTTTTCTCTCCTTACTTACGTTGTCCATCTGTTTCCAGCACTGATCCAAAAAATGCTGCGCCTTCCTGCCCTCCTGCAGATGCTGCTCTCACACACACACACACACACACACACACACACACACACACACACACACACACACACACACACACACACACACACACACACACACACACACACGCACACGCACACACACACACAAACACACACACAAAAACACAACACGCCAAAACATTTATATGAAAAGGCAAGAAACACAAAACATACAAGAAAACAAAGAGCGAATGCACTGCTCCACCCACAATTTATCGGTGACAAATAAAATGACATCGCTGAATGACATGTCTGGTTATATTAACATCAGCATGATGGACAACGCACATATTTAACTACACCAAGCAACAGTGTAGCAGTGCAGTGTATTTATACAGGAATGATTATGTGTAATCCTCCATGAAGCGTCTCCAGTTGGTCCAGAACGCTGCCGCTGCTTGCCTCTTGACTGATACTTGTAATAAGGAGTGCATAACTCCTACTTTGGCATCCCTTCACTGGCTCCATTTTAGAGTTCTTTGGAAGCGCCTATTATTTGTTTTCAAATCTTGAAATGGCCTCGTCCCACCTGACCTCTTTGAGTTCTTCCGCACCTGCCCGGTGTCTCAGGTCTGCGGACCAAACGCTATTCGAGGTACCGAGAACTAAGCGAAGGCTGAGAGGGGATGAAGCCTTTTCCATTGCCGCTCCCTCGCTTTCAAAAGAGCTCCCGCTCAACGTTCGGCAAGCCTCCTCGCTGCCCATCTTTCAGACTCGTTATTTTTATTCTTTGGCTTTTGACTTCACATGAGACTTGATTTTTTTTTTTAAAGTTGGATTGTTTTTGTGCCTTCTACCGTCTTTGTTATTCATTGATTATTTTATTGTCATCTGAATTCTTTTTGCTCCCATGTACAGCACTCGGTAGACAGCGCTCTAGAAATACAGCTGAGTTGACTTGAGAATAGTCCACCAGCTGACATCTTTATTTAAAAAAAAAAAACATGTCTGCCTGCGTCTTCTTCCACAAATTTGGAAAGTGGCTTAAGTATTCCACTGAGGGAAGGGAATGTTCTTCCAAAGAATGTGAAGAGTTTATAGCAGCAGCAGAAGATCATGGGAGGAGAGAAAGGCAGATGTTTACCATCGTGCTCAACATATGTATCCTCTTGTGTAAGTCCAAACACAAAACAAATGTGGGGCAGGACAAAGAGGTTGGCGCACGCGAAAAGCATCAGCAGGACAACAATCAACAGTTTGTTTGGTATTTTGGGCATGTGGCGACTTCATCGCTTCAGCTCAACGGTGTCGCTGCGTTTGCACGTATGAGCTCGTTGTCGGTGTACCGTACTCACGTGCTTCCTCTCCGCTTTGAGGTCCTGGCTGTACTTCATCAGGGTTCCGTAAACCTTGTGGCCCATCTCCTCCGCCACCACCTCCCTCTGGCCCGCGTAGTCGTTCAGCTCGTTCAGTATGCCGTAAAATGACAGGCAGGATGTAAACCTGCAAAACGAGCGCGCGTGTGCAAGGGATCAACATAATTGATCTGCGGTCATGTGCAGTCGAGTGATCTCATTCTTTTCTTGCCACAGTAAAAATAAATAAATAAATAAATCGCATGTTTGCCGACTCACCTCGGTTCCTCATCCTTTGAGCGTTTTGGACAGTATTTCTTGACCAAGTTCCTGGCGCAGAAGAGAGAGAAGTGAATGAGGTTGCTGTTATATTGGGAACATGATCTTAACTGGATTATTATTATTATTAATGGTTTAGAAAGGCATGAAACTGCCCGTGAAAGTTTGGTTACTGGCAAATTCAAAAGTGTGCCTCTGCTTTAGGATTAACATTTGACCTGAGAACTAAAAAAAAAAAAAGAAAAAACCACAATCAGCAAAGTGGACAGTTAATTGTGTGGATTATCACACCACAGCTAAACATGACAGTTTTTTTTTTAATCCTTCTAATTCTAATCTCACATTAGATTTGACTTCATCATGGTTCAGAGTCTGTAATCATAATGTGAAACATCGACATGCTTTTAGCTTAAAACTCATTCAGTATCAGCCAATTCCGGACCAAGTCTGAAAAGACGTTTAAAAATGTCTTTGAGAGTGAATGAGTTAATGTCGCAGGTAGATGAGAGGATTTGATTTTTAAGCAACTGTACATTCCGAAAAGTACATCTGCAAAACAAGAAATTTAGGCTTCTAATAAGACTCAAGTCGTGCACAGTAAATCGAACGTAGCAGCCGTGGCTAGCTGGCTTTGGCTTGCAGTGCTAATGCCATCGTAATATTTCTAGCGCCGCTATTTTGTTGTATCGGTCCTCGGTACTTTCACATTGCACGACTGTAAAACAGATGTACATTGTCTGCGATCTGCTGTGTCTTTTGTGTATTTTCGCACCTTAGCTGCTTGGCGTAATTTTGCTCAATTTCCAACCGCTCCTTGACAAACTTGGCATAACGCTCCAGGAAGTCGATCCCCCATTGAGTGTGCTTGTCCAGATTTTCGAACTGGTCCTGATAACAGATGAAGAACATCACGAGGGACAACGACATCAATATCATCGTGGCGAAGGAAATTTGCGAGATTGATTGGAATGAGAACGCTGCCTGTATCCTTTGCAGTGACCATGAATCCGATACTTTTTGTGATTTGTTGTATGATGCGGTGCGAAGGTGCTGTGCCAAAGAAGAACAATTAAAACGAAGCCCAAATGCAAGAGTCCGTCAACAATTTCAGGTGCTTTGTTGGCATCACGTGAATTTGTTCTGCTCACGCCAGTTGAGCTGCCGCGAACAAGGGTCGCGTGATTGATGGCTCGACAGCGATTGTCACCAGAGCGGTGACACAACTGTCAGCAGAAAAGGCATGATTCAAAAAAAAAAAAAAGGTTGCTATCCTGTGGGCGCCAGACTAGGTTCGTATGTCTTTAACTCTTTCAGGGACAGCGGTGATCATGTCATCAGGTTACAGGTTATCATTACTGATGTATGAAAGGGTTAATAGGACAAAGAGTGTCGTCACGCCACTGCTCAAGCGGAAAACACTCGTTTCCAGGTGACTGAATATGAACGCAAACGCGCACAAGAAACAAACACCCACACTCAACGTGAAGTGAATTGTTGTCAGTGAGCGCCAACTTCTTCCGCCCAAGTTCCGCAATTTGAAATTTAACATTACAGGTTAGCCGGCTAGGCAGCTTTGTGATATTTCCAATTAACGTTAGAGAAAGGTCCTAATAAAAATAAAAATATCCTTTTTAACGTTCCAAGAAAGGATATGTGACAACTAAAATATTCATGAATCCAATTTTCTCTTGTAAAAAAGGTGAGTGACGGGCAAAAACAACAAGAGAAAGTCGATGATTCGGTTCCTGGGGTCCTGGAGCTCATGCGATCAAACTGCAACCACGGTTACAAACATTCATCTGCACGTTGCTCTTAATTGCCACTTCCCGAGCTACCTCTTCACGGGCTCTGACTTCAGTGTCAACACAACACAAATCAAGTGAATCAAGCGGAACAAACATGGGCCGCAAAGGAAATGCAAGGGAAGCGATTTGCTCGTTCCTCAGTCAGTATTTTCCAAACACGGATAGCATGGGAGCTGTGAAGGGTGGTTTGGCAGCGCTGCCATTCCGACACGTGTCCTCATTGCGGGGCCTCTCGAGTTTATTTTTGTCACGTTTCGGTATGAATTTGCTGCTAAAATGAAAACGACAAAAGCATCTGGCAAAACAGGTTCGGTAGAAATACGTCAATGTATATAAATGATGTGGCAGGCACCTTGATACGTCTTGTGGTGTATCGCTCATACTGTAGTTCAGAAAGTTAAAAAAAAAGGATTAATTTTGGTGGCATTAAAATCCTACTGCGACTGGTTTGCGGTTCATGTGAAACCTAATACTGGCACTAAATCTCCTCAAACGCGGACAATGAGTATCCAGGTGACGTCACTCGACTGTACGTTACAGTGATGCGCTCCCTCTTACAAGTACCAGTGAAGAGGCGAGCAGCAGCATTCTGGACCAACTGGAGACGCTCAATGGAGGATTACGGTCATCCAGCCGAGATGTGACGAGTGCTCGTAAAAAAGGGAGAGGCTTGACTTCAGCCAGCTGCCAGAGATGAAAAAAAGCTGGATTGGACAACGGCACCAATTTGCCGGTCCAGTTTAAATCCATATTCAACCGATCAATATTGCAGAAGGCATTCGGTGTTGCGCTGTTACATCAAACATAACATTGAACTGGCCCTCTGCACTTCTCTAATTACCGTTAGTCAGAGAAGCACGATCCGAGTAGCAGACGCGTGTGTGTATGTACCGATGCTACAATAGCCCATGTGAACATTCCGTTTTGGAGCCGCAGCCTACTTTACAAGCAATCGAGCCGCTCGGGTGCGATTAGCGATCCAGACATCCTGTGCGCATTCCATGGGACGAGGCAACGTTAATTGGCACGGAATATGCTGCTGGGACAAAAGACTAATTGCCCACTGTTGCATTCCAGGGCAGACGCACAAACAGGGCTTGTCTTCCCCTTTCCACTACATTCTTGGGAAAGTCCTTCTATTCTGCGGTTGTTTCTAGCCATGCTAAAAGGGACGCACCGGTGGTTGGCAATGTGTGCTACAAGATAAATAAATGATGACAGATCAATTCCTGGAAGCGGTGGAAATGATCGTCTCGACACCGTTGCATGTACAGACCCGACGAAAACACCCAACGTGGAGGAAGTGTGGCATTCATTACCATAAAAATACTCCGACTAAAATGAATCAGACCCTGGAGCACCGGAGTACTTCCATCCAGGACTCGTCATCGGTGAGTCAGGCGGATCAATTTAGATTGAGGAGAGCGTTCAAACCATGACACAGAGTTCGGCTTGAGTCACTTGTCACAAAAGCTATTTGGCTCCGCTATCCCGCGGGGCGGCAAACATTTGCGAAGGTAACGAGTGTCGCGCTCTCGTCGGGGTTGGTGTTGTGTAACACCAGGCAGCAAAAAAAAAAAAAAAAAAAAAAGATAGAACAATCATGTTCCACAAAACAATTTCAATTCAAAACGCCTAGCTTGAAGAAACGCTAACAAAAAAAAAGAAAGGAAGAAAATTGTCATAGTCACAATTTTTTTTTTTTTTAGAGCACGTAGTGGAAAAATGTCTCTGTACAGACAAGACGAGGCTGACTTTTCTGTTTCTAATATGCCATAAATCTGACGGAGCTGTTGTTTTCTGGCCGGGCACATGTGATGTTTGTACTTTAGTGCCCACCTGTGTGGAGCTGGCTGTGTTGATCTGAAAACAAGGCGTGTTCGGGCGCAATGTCGTCCAAGTCTTATACTGCCGCGCCGCAACGCATGTAGGCCACTGGCCAATAATAACCTGGTAGACTTGAATGGTAAAGGCAGCGAAAACATGGAGCTATCAATCACAACTCACTCTGTGTTCCAAACAAGGACGATAATGAAGTCAAACCAAAATATATAGAAGAGCGGTAGAATACGGGTGCTTCTGTTATGCCATTTTTTTTTTGATCAGTGATCAGTATGATGCAACGATGCAACGGATCCCATGAGACTTTCACACCAAGGCGTCACATGATAGATCACACACACCGCAACAGCGACACAAACAAATTAAGAAATGCTCACCGGAAGGAAGCGCATTCATAACTTAGATGAAATGGAAGAATTTATTTCCAACAGTCTTTTGCCCTCGTTTCCCGAGCGTGTCTTGGCTGCGCAGCTTTCCAGTCTTTTATGTTGACTTTTTTTTTCCCAATTAGACTTCGATGTGTCGCCAAGCTAATATTATTCATCCGACGCCTTCAGAATCCCCAAGCGCTGGCGTCGTCAAATACGGCTGAACTCGCCGTGGCTTTTTCTTGAAACAATCCGATTTTGGATTGACCATTCCACGCCTCACGACTCCTCAGACGGAGTCTTAAGTGCAGAATCGATGCTACGTATGTGTACCGTTTAAAAATGCTTCTAACACAAAAATATATCAAATATTAATAAGACGCACACAGACACACAACTCTTTTCTTTTTCCTCATTTCTCCCGAGCCTCTTCGCAATCGACTTGGGCATCAGTTCACGGGCGACGGGGCCATCGCGATCGATGTAGTCGTATCCAGTCTGAGGTGGGAGAGTAAAGTTACGCGGATTGATAGTGACAAACCTCGTCATGGTCTACAAACATGAAATGAAGGCCTTTCAAGGTTTGGTGTGCCTTTTTCACAAACTAAAACAAGTACAGGATGTACACCCAAAACGAAATTCACTATCTGGATAGGAGAACACAGTGTGTCACGCGAGCACGTCAGGTTTCAGAGCAACCTGATCCGTCGGTTGTTATGCTGCCGTCACGGTTTACGTCGACAACCCGACGGACTGGTTTGTCTCAACTCAGCTGCAGAATCAGACAGCTGAGGTGCAAAAGAACTTTCTGACACTTCCAAGCCCCAAAAAATTTTGCATCGCTCGATTTTCATTTGCGTGCACGGATTTTGCAAATGTCAAAGAAAACATTTGAGTTTCTCTTTCCGAATCCCAGGCTTCGACCAAATCTGTCGGGTTGCACTCATTGATTTTGAGTGAGCAATTTAAAAGCCACAAAAAGAAACAAGTGCTTTTATTTCATTCTACAAATACATGTTGGCCGAGAAATTTGCGCTTCAATATCAACTTGATACACTCGACATCAGGGGTGTCCAAACGTTTGCATTCATAAAAATGCAAGGATGCTCTTTCAAATTTCATCGAATTTAATTCTTTAAACATGCGAAAATCAGTCAAGTGAGCAATGATATATTGAGAACATTTTCTAGTTACTTTGGAAAACTGTTACAGAGCCGCTTTCCCTTAAAGGTGATAAAGCAAATTGCTTGGGATTTTTTAAAAAAGATTTTAGGGTGGCCGACGGCGCTTGATCTCACTGGACGAGATCCACCACCTGCACCGAACAGTCGCCGAATCCCATTTCCACATTCCGAAGCAAAACAAGAGCAAAGTGTAGCCAGCGGGCCATTTTTAAAAACAGTTACGTGAGAATGAGTCATTTCATTTATGCTTCGGAAATTGAATTGTCTTTATCCGTCAGTGTTTTGAAGAGACATTGTCTTCTTCAAGTCGTGAATCTACTCGTTCATTTGTATCTTTGCACATCTAGAAAAGCTGTTCAGAATTGTGAAACAATTTCTAAGTAGCAGTGGCACTTAATTATTTTTTCAACACCGTGCTTTCTCATTCTGCCAACTCCACCCTCTTTTATTTTTTTATTTTTATAACGTGCGTTGCAGGCTGTGTCAAATGTCATTTTTAATATATGCTGCGGGCCACTGAAAACTGGATGGCGGGCCGTAGTTTGGACATCGCCGCTCTTCATGGCGGCCACCATCTACTCTATTGACTGTCCAGACCTTCGAGAAAAAGAATCAATCAAAAGTTCTCTAACCACGCATCCCAAATGAAAAACATGAACGGCTTCACATATGACATCCTGGAAGATTTCCAGACAAAGCGACATTCCAAATCGCACATGTTTAAAAGGCGCGTATTTGTCACGAGAAACAACTCCCGAGCGAGACAGTCACGACACGTCGTACTACAACTAGCTCGCATCGTAAAAGGGGCGTGAGCAACGTGGCTGGCGGCAAAGGCAAAAGTGAAAGTTGGAATAGAAAATACGAGTGATGGGAAAAAATAAAACAACATTCCTCTTGCAGAACTTGATTTTTAGTAACAACGTAACTGCTTTCAAAACATGCAATAGGAAAAAAAATAAAAAGAAAGAAAGAAAAAGGTGCAACTTAATACTTTAGCTGGAACCTTTTAAAAAAATAAGTTTAAAGAAGAACTTTAAACGCGGATTTATGAGTCGTTAAGTCCTGACTGGCAGAATGAAGGGAAGTGGGACGTGGTAATGGACACGAGACTTTTCCATCCTTCAGTCATTTGAAGCACCGGACTTGCAGTGTCGTACCCGAACGGAAAGTCGTACGGGTATCACACAAGGAGCAGAGCAGCTTGTTTGTGCAGCAAAAAGAAGTTAGCACAACAGTTGCATCTTGACAGGCGGTGCCAAAATCTACAAAGCGCTGCCAAAATTCATTTGTGGCCGCCCAACACGGGTAAACGAATACGCGGGAAACACGGCGACCGTTTCATTTCGATGACATCATTAATCGGATCAGCGTTGCTCCATTTATAAACATCATTCGTTACTAATAAAAACATCAGTCAAGATCATTTCTGCAAATTTGTTCTTTCAGAAGTGCGTACCAAACTGGCAGCCCTGTGCGTTATTCCGTACCCAAGACGTAGTTGGCCAGTGGACTTCTCTTCCCAGAGATACGATGCCTGGCAGCTTCACCCCCTACGGGTGCTGACAGGGAGACTACGCTCAAGCGCTGACTCGGTGCTACAATGTGTAATTCACGGACAGGTTACCAGGGTAACCAGGAGACCTCTACGCCGGCAGCTAGTTAGTGTGTAAATGAGCAGCGCAGATTTAAGGGCAACACGGTTTTACGAGGCCTTGAGACTCTACTGGCCAAACACAGAGACCCTGGGAAAAGTCTTGGGGTGTAAGAATTGACGTTGTATTCTCATATGCAAAAGGCCTTGCCTCAAAGACAGAAAAAGAAACGAGAGAGGGGAGAGAAGGGAGAAGTGGGGGCGGGGGGGCTGACCTAGTTAAACTTGTCTTGTGTATATACGTTCTCTGCACCGAGAGTTATTCGTGGTGCAAGTGCGCATTGCTGCAAATACCAACAAAAAGCCGGCCTTACTGTCACACATGCACTACCGCGGCAGAAAAATACACCGCGAATTGATCGTACTTGCTGATAAGGTCACATCAACAAGGTTTTGTTGTGCCTGCACACAACACGGACACTGCGTCAACACAAGACAGCGGAAAGCAAGAACGGAGGCAGATTCCGAACTTGGCCAAGCGGGGGTTGACCTTATTGGATAAAAACTAAAAGGAGTTCCTGAATCATTATCTTCATAACACTGCTGGACAGCTGCAGTATGTGAGATGAGACAAAATGGAGCAAAGATGGCCACGATGCAAAGAGCTGTCACCGGGACCAAACACCATCACATTTGTCTTCTTTTCATTCAAATTCAAGAAATTTGGTGCCATCCAGGTCTCGATTTTCTCCAGACACGATCAAAGTGGCCTCAATGAGAAAGACCTGACAGTCATCCGCACAGCAGTGGAAGGAAATACCAAGTTTCTTGAAGATGGAACGCAATGGGAGCAGATACAGTGAGAACGGGAGAGGGCCCAGAATTGAGCCCTGTGGAGCAGTCCGTGACTTAGAACAAACAAGACAAACACAAAAGGTTCTGTCAGCTAAATAGGATCTAAATCACCAGAGAGCGCTACCGCCGATGTATGAATGTCACATTTTGGTTGCAATCTGGAGCTCTGAAACAGAATGGCCTGACTGCTTTGAGTCAAATAGTAAGAGGGATTTTCAGTGCACCCCGTTGAAAACTATCTTAATTAGGTCACCCAAAAGAGATGAAATAATGTCTACACCCATGCTTGAAAACAGGACTGAAAAAAAATGACAACAGCCAGCAGGGAGTTCGAGTATAATAACTACGTTTCACAGCTGGGAACAGCAGAAATAATTCACATTTTCCAATTTTCCGCTTCTAAAAGCCAACATTTAGACCCACGGGCTGATGAAATGGCAGACTTTTGAACAGATGACTTCAAAAAGTGACTGCAGTCAAGCCAGTGAAGCACAGCTGCAGGTCTGACTGCAGCTCTGCATCCTGCCAAGTCATGACTGTGAGAGGTCTGGAAGTGTTCCTGTCTCCAGTGAGTCAGGTTTCACTTCCTGGAAAGAAATGATTAAAACACTGCAGATAAAAGGAAGACGGGGTTCGGTGTACAATTTAGTCACTGTGGATGGTATGAGGAAACTCAAACGGAGAATCGAAGAACAAATGTACCATCAGGTGAGGATCTTAAAAGGAGCTATTCTCTTTTTTTTTAACACTTCCGCCAGTTGCTTCATCTCATATTAGAAAAAAGTGGTCCAGGTGCAACACTGAGCCAAGCTAGTGTGACAGAATTCATTTCACCCAAAATAGCTGAAATGTGGCCTGGTCTCGCAACTCTACTCCACTGTATTTCTAAAGCGCTTGAAAACAAGCACCGCTGTATACAAAGTGCTGCACATGGTCCTCTGTACCTCTAATAGTGTCCAGTCCGCAGACCTGAGGCGCCGGACAGGGGTGGAGGACCTCAGGAGGTGGGACGAGGCCATTTCAAGATTTGAGAACAAATCATAGAATTTTTAAAAGAAGTCAGCGAAGGCATGCTAGAGTTGGAGTGATGTGCTCCCTCTTACAAGTACCAGTCAAGAGGCGAGCAGCAGCATTTTGGACCAACTGGAGATGCTTAATGGAGGATCGGCTGACCTCCAAAGTAAAGTGCATGACAGTCATCCAGACAGAATTCGACAAGGGCATGAATGGCGGTTTCAAGGTGCTCTTGGGAAAGCCGAGGCTTGACTTGAGCCAATTGCCTCAGATGAAAAAAAAAGATGGATTTAAAATCACTGTCCAGTTTAAGACCCAAGTTCGAGACTGTGGGCTGAAGGGCCCACAGAAAATGTGTTGAACAATAATTTTACCTTGGAAACTGCAGTTGTTTGAAAAGTGTCTAAATACGGGCAGCTGCCAAACAGCTGTCATGGTCCAGATGTGAGCCCAGGAGGAAACCAAAACAAAAATAACATGCGGCAAGTTTCAAATGTTTGCAATGCCGACTCTGTTGCCTTGACCTGCAACATAACAGGAGCGTAAAAAAAAAAAAAACACTAATCAGTGGAAAATGAACAAAAATAACTTGATGACTTGGAACCCCTGCGTGGAGAACGAGTGGATTTGCAACAGGATTCAACTCTGAAGCAGCTGGCCAGAAAGGAAAAAAATTCAAACATGAAGCCCTTTTTTTTTTTTTTTAAACAAAATAATGCTGCATCTCAAAAATGTCATTTGTAAACCCTGCTCTCATGATTTTTTTTTTTTCGCTTCCCTATCACACCATCATCCTCACTCACCATCATCACCATCATCATCATCCTGTCGCTCAGACTGCATTTTAGCACAGTCTAATTAAGGCTGACGACCATCCTCACACACACACACTAACATGGCCTTCTTATAACTTTTCACACATTCAGCACTGAAGCCGTCCCTCGCAGATATTTACCCCAAGTTGATTTCCGTATTTAAATATGATCTCCTGATTGTGGCTCGGCGCAACAGAATCATGGGTAAAGGTCGCATTTTCCGTTGTGGTGAGAACACACAAACGTGATCAATAAAAGCCCCTCTTTTGAGACGTACAGACAATTTGTTGATGACCAATGTCAAATAAAAACAACAAACGTTTTGGTAGGTGTCCAAATTGTTTTTTTTGTTTTATTCATCGCGAAAATATTTTTTTTCACTTGCCATCCTATGGATCGTGGCTGCGACTGTCGCTAGCCACGGTAGGATACAATAAGAGGCCTGAGGCGTCGTGAAATATTGAAGCTTTTTGGGTATCAAATGTTTTTCCACACTGACTGCGCACAGGCTGCCATCTGAAATATGAGGATGAAAACATGTTCCATTGCTTCACAGCATGTGTGAGAGTCCAACAGACTGTTTTCGACTAATCAGCTGACGGACGTTAAAAAATAAATAAATAAAAAATAAATCAAAGGTCCGGTCAGCCAGTAAAAGATTGTAGCCTTTGTGCCACTTTGCCACCCTCTGCCAGTCGGCAGAGAAGACCACCTGCCAGTCTCTCATCCCTAAGCCAGACTGGGCTGCTCTGCTGGTCCTCGGCAAATCTGAGTCCGACACACAGAACAAAGCGCCGTGTGGCAGCATCCAAGCGCTCGTGCGAGGGTGCAAGCACACGCGCGCTCTCTACATACAACGGCTAATAGGATGTTCCCCGCTCACTTTGTAATGTCTTCCGGAATACAGCCAAGACACGAGAAACAAAACAGAGGCACATTGAAGAAACCGGGACTGCGATGCAAAGCGCAAGGGTGGCCAGAAATGGGGGGGGGGGGGGGGAAGCAAAAAAA
>CAAKHF010016180.1:12635-43237 GCA_901007745.1 Hippocampus kuda
GGGGGGGGGGGGGGGGGGGGGGGGGGGGGGGGGGGGGGGGGGGGGGGGGGGGGAAGATGAAAGAAAGGCTTGTTTCACTGATTAGTCACTGTTTAAGATGACCGCATGGCTCACAATTTGATACACACTCACACACTTATACACACACATAAACATTAGTATTTATTTTATCATGGCTGTTTTAAAGATTCGTGGTTCAACATTAACAGTGGCCCGATGGCCCAGGACCATTACGTGACAGTTCGGTGCCCATAAAAATTCATCGATGCTGGCCCGACAGGCAAGTACACATGTCTTACTTCTTACATAAATACAAATGTTTGTGTGCTTAAAAAAAAAAAATTATTTGTCAATATTTTGAGTTTTATGCTTATAAATGATCAATGATCAGTGATCTTTTCACCGGAGTACAAAACGTTTTTTTTTTTCATTTCAACTCAACTCAAATGTATTTATACATTTGTACATATGTACATACATACATACTGTATGTGTATGTATATATGTGCCAAAACATATATGTACATGTATACGTGTAATAAATCAAACATACCAATCATTTTATTGTTCTTTTCAATTTCAAATACGTTTAATATTTGAATCTGTTAGAAAGCATCACTAAACAGACAGCAGTCTGTCCGATCAGCGCCAGTGAAGTGCTTGGCAGCCAATCAGGGTGAATGTTGACAGCCAACGCATTAATCTCATCAGAGGATTATGATGGTCGCTCAGTCTGCGTGTCCACTCGGAAGATGGTTGTGCGCTTTGTTTACTGGTACTCTGACACAGACTGACACTGTAAAATTAGGTTTGAAAGTACACTACGCTAGTAAATTTGGTTTTATTGAATTGAAGGATTTACTTTATCTGTTTGATCTGGTTTCTATTTTTGTTTCTTCATTTCCAACTGTAGCACCCATTTAAAAAAATAAACAACTATATCTTTGGGCTTGCTTAAATTTCCATAAATCGGTGGGATTTTACAACGTGAGTTGTCGATGGCCTTCTTAGGGCCCTGGCGTGCATGTCACGTAAATGTAATTTTTATGTTCGGTATGCAGTTGGATGCCTTCATTCAATTAGTGCAAACAGACAGCAACAGCAACAAAGGCAGCAACTTCAAAATAAGTATTCAATGAAAATAAGCAATTGGTGTCTTGGCCAATCGTTGAAAGGTGCCCTTGAAAAGGTGCAAAATGGCTCAGCTCACTGATCTCATTCACACCTCGCACGTTTCATGCCATAGTTGGGGTCCGTGTGAAGAAGGCATTGAGGCCTCTCACATCAGCGCGCCTTGTTCACTCCGCTTCGAAATCACAAGCAACATGCCAGCCTGCTGTCTTCGCTCGCATTTTTTATGGCACATTAGGGGCTGAGCAAAACAACAATTAGCCTATTTTGAACTGCGGTTCATAACCGCGGAGTTGATCTCAGCGCCGTGAATTATTCCCGCGTCTTACTCACACACCCACGTAAACCAGAGGATGCTGCTGGGTTAGTCCATCTTGTCGCAACTCACAACGCCCCCTTCGCAACCATAATGCCTTCTGATCAAAAGGTGCGGAAATCGTTTTTAGGTGAAGCGCATTATACCGTTGGATCGTGTGTGTGTGAGGTCTTGGAGAGATGCTAGCCTGCTTCCCGACGACTGTCGAGGTGCCCTTGAGCGAAACGCTGACGCCACCTCCCTCAGATGGGGAGGTGCAGAACGACCGCGCAGACTTTTCAGTCTGATGTCTCTCCTCGCACGCTTGCGTTTGTGACCTGCTTCTCTGCGGCATGCAACGTAAATATACAACACAGTGGAAGCGGAATTTGCCCACAAGGGAGTAATAACAGGGTCCTACAAGCCTTTTCAGTTGGCGGGCCATCATGAGTCATGTTGTGGTGGCCCGACCAGAACTGGTACTGGCCCTGTATGTATATGATAAAATATGATACGTTTTAATGATGATTTCATGTTCAGTGTCTTTATATTGTAGTATTAAAGCCTTGATGAAAATATTACTTCTGTGTAGTTACATTTACTTCTGTGTAGTTACAGCGATGGCTTTTTGAAAGTGCTCTATAAATACAGTTGACTTGACTTGACATTTGTTTTGCTCTATCTTGGGCAAGCCATTCCTGACAGAAGAACCTGAAAAAAAAGATATTATCTGGAAAAATAAAAACAAAAAAGATTTTAAAAAAACCCTACCTCTCAATAAAAAGATCACTGATAGAGGATAATTTACATTGATAAAACTCAAAATATTGACCAATAAATATATGTGGCCAAGGGGCCACTGTTAATGACGAACATAAAATCGTAAAAACAACGATAAATGAAATATATAATCAGTTCAGCAGTTCTGCAGGTATAACTTATCTATAACAGACTTTATTGTTTAAAAAAAACACCTCCTTTAAAAAAAAACAAGAATGAGAAATAAGAAATATTGTATTTCACCCAGACACTCACAAATAAGTCATGCCCATGAATGTAAAGTAACCTACATTTATATGCGCACAAACATTTGGAGTCCAAATTGTTTTGCTGCTCAGATGATCAGACTCAGAGGTCTACGATAAGTAGTAACTAACAGTACGACTTGGCAAGTTAAAACAATTAACTTTGATTTAGCTTAAGATGATCATTTGAGGGACAATGCATTAAGGGCGCTCGGCGTCTTCTCAATTCTTGTCCGCCCTGCTCCGAGCAATCCCTGCCAGCTTCCTTACAAACTGGGTGTGACACCCCCCAAAAAATCAAGCTCAAGATCCGACTTGACGGGCTGCAGATTGCATTGAACGGGGTCAAACAACAGAAAAGTGCTGCTACGTGCACCCTAGTCGGAGGAGGAGGCGCAGAAGGCGTGCAGTCTGGAGACCTGCCTATTGTTCCGCCGCCGCTGTCAAAGGCGGTGAGGTGCGCCAAGGGTTAGCTTTAGCATTAGCCACTCGTCTAGCCTTAGCGATACACGAAGCTTAAAAAAAAAAGGTAACGCAGTACCTTTCTTCCTTTCCACGTCCGCTCCCCGAGTTCAACAACACGAGAGACACACGCGGACCACTTCCAAAGTGGTGTTAAAGAATTCAGAAGACTTACCCAGAGCTCCGTTCCCCAACTCATGGCGGATTGCCCCTTGTGAGTTGGCCGGGATCGGACAGCTTTTTTCCCCCACTCGGGTTCTCCTCAAACTGCTGCCAAAGGCGAGACCGACTACAAACTGTCTGCTCGCACGCGCACGCGCACACACTCCTCCTCCTCTTCCTCCTCCTCCCGCTGCTGCTCTCCGCCCTGCGCAAACCTCAAACCTGGGAGCACTCCTCGAAAACAAATGACGTTCCTTCTTCATCCATGACAAGAGTTAATTACCATCCTGAAACGAAGCCGTCTTCGCGTGGCTTTATCAACAGTATTACTACCTTCATCTTTACACGCCTTGAAAAAAAAAGTACACTAACTGTTCATATTGGTATTTACTGTTCTTCATTTATTATACTCTGTGAGGTGTTAAACAACATTTATTTACAACTATCAAATCGACTTGAACGTATTCGAACGATCAACCAAGAAACCTGTGTCCTTCTTTCAAATGTGAATAGGTGGCGCCCTCTTGTGGCCGTTCGGAAACAGATTCGCTTTCGCTTCCAACCGACCTCACTTCGCTGTTTTCAATTTCCTGCCTGTACGAGGCCAGAAAGAGTCACTCATATATGTTTTTAAATTTTAATGTTTCTTAACTTGTTTTGCCTCCATAATATTTGCAGCTAACATCAGTTGACATAAGTGTAATGATATTGTGTGTGTGTGTGCGTGTGCGTGTGGTGGGGGGCATTGTTACTGTGTACCAACTTTGTATTACTGCTTTGCTAATACCTCTCGTGGATCTTTCTACAGCCAACACAGGGAGCTAAGCGCTTCCAAAATCAAGTGAGGTGAACATAGAATGCTTTATCAACGCCTTTCCTCTGGATGGCGGTAAATGCACACGGTTGCAAATGAAGAGTAAATAACCTTGGGAAAAGGAAGAAACGGACCCTGCAAGAATCGCTGGTTATGTTTTTGCGCTGCCTTTTTCTTTTGCCGTACAGTTTTTAGCTGCAGTGCCACCAGTAGACATGTACCGCTTCATTGCAAGGTAACAACTGTCATCTCATCAACAACCCTCAAGGTGTCGTTTGAGCACACAATGAGAACCCATATAATTATGACCTTTGGCATACATTTCTCTCGCGCTCGAGTATTAAGCACTATTAAGCACCGGTGGTTGAATAAGACAACGACTACGCTTATTATGAAGCTTATGTATACTGTATTTGGTTTACGAGTTCCAAAATTGATCAAACTTTTGTTTGCATTGTGTAAACACGAACATGCATGCATATGACGACTGGTTGTGCTAATGCAAACATACCCTTGTGCTGATAAGGTTACAGTACATAATACACGTTTACATGTATACGTTTACATGAATAGAAATACTACACACTCTTCCAAAAACGATACTGTATGTAATTTTTTTTCATTTTATTTATTCATTTATTTGTTGAATGGAAAACGCTTATTGGTGGTGACGGTTTCATCCCGGTTTTTTCGATATATCTTGTGGGAATAAAATAATCACAAACAAATGTACGTCATAATTTTCGCGTGTTAAGTGGCATCAATTGTGCAGGGATTTTTTTTCGATTTGCAGGCCATGAACAGCAGGGTTCCGCTGTATTTACTGTGTATTAACCCGTTTTGAGGATTTTCATTCTCTTGGTCTCTAATCATGCCCACCACCAAGCATCACTGCATTCTCAATTATTTAATTTATTCATTGTGCATTTTAAATTGCATTTTATAGTATACGTGCATGTTATTCCAACCGTTCAATGATATTCCGCGTGTGATCACGTGTGTTACTTGAAGTCACCATTCTGGATGAGAGAGGAGGAGCTGTATAGTTGAAGATCAAAAATAATATCGTCTCAAGCAACACATTCTACAGTCCAATAGTTCAACTTTAGTTCAATAGGTTTTTGTTTTTCCAACTCCAGGTGTTCCATGTTTTACAAACTGAAATGTGTTTTGTGGTGCAGGAAGGCAGTGCAGCATCCTCGGCGTTTGGTCCAACAAATGAGCACTGCGGCCCGAGAGAGGAGAGCGCGTCGTAGCGCCTTGCCAGTGTTAGAGTTGCCCCTCCTGGACATCCACAAGCACGTTTATGAAGCTAACCTTCGAAACAGCAACGACTGCCGCAGCAAGTGAGGGACTTCTGTTGGACTTCAGTCAAGTTGACGTCAGCTCCACTTCATCGTATTCTTGAAATGATTTCCAGGTACATGGAGCTGAACGAGAAGGTGACGAAAGGAGGGGGTGACAGTGCCATTGCGAGACACACTCAGAGGAACGGCAAGTTGTTGGTTAAGGATCGATTGCGCCTACTATTGGACGATGAGGACTTCCTTGAGCTGTCGCGCTTTGCGGGTCTGGGTCTGCCGTACGGAGATATTCCCTCAGCCGGCTGCCTGACGGGTCAGAAAGCACTAAGTAGACGAGTAGTTTTGGTACTAACAACAAAATCTGGCCACTCACTAACAGTTTTTCACTATGCTGCCCCGACTTTGTGGATGTTTGAATGTACATGCGTGCAGGTGTTGGAAGGATCAACGGCCTGTGGTGTGTGTTCATCGCCAACGACGCCACAGTGAAGGGTGGAACGGCTTATCCAATCACAGTCAAGAAGCAACTGCGAGCACAAGAGGTGGCAATTCAGAATCGCCTGCCCTGCGTCTACCTGGTTGACTCCGGAGGAGCTTTCCTGCCACTGCAGGTAACTTATTCACACGCTGTCCTTTTGCTGAGTTTCGGACTCACGCTCCTGGTAAACATCCGCAGTCCGAGATCTTTCCTGATAAGAACCAGGGAGGGAGGACATTTTATAATGAAGCCATCATGTCTGCTATGAAGATTCCGCAGGTAAGCTCATCTCAGCTTTATTGGACCTCAACATGATAAAAAGATGTGAGCAATAAAATCGAGTGTATTGGGATCATTTTTAAAAAATGTCATCAGTGTCACAATTCGACCGGTGGTCCCCCAACCTTTGTTGTGTGACGGACCAGTAGTCCCCATGATAAAGGTGTCGGTGGTGTGCGGTTCGTGCACAGCGGGCGGAGCTTACATCCCCACCATGGCAGAGGAGACCGTGATGGTGCACCGGATCGGGACCATGTTCCTGGGAGGACCGCCGCTGGTCAAGGCGGCCACTGGGGAGGAAGTCACGCCCGAGGAGCTCGGGGGAGCCAGGCTTCATGCTGAGTACGCTCACAAAATCCTCACCGGCCAGCGGAACAAACGCTTACTTTTGATGCGGTATTTTCTCAAGCCATGCGTGCCAATCGCAGAAGTCCGATTGATCCGCTTTCAGGGTGAGTGGCTGCGTGGATCATTTTGCCTGGGAAGAGGAGGAGGCCTTGGAGTACACCCGAAACATCATATCCACCCTCAACTTCACGCTGCCTGCGCACGAGGAGGAGGAGGAGGAGACGACGCGCAAGAGGAAAGAAGACGAGAAGCCACTTTACAGTTCGGAGGAGCTACTTGGCCTTGCCCCCAAAAGTTACAACTACAGTCTGGACGTTAAAATGGTACGTCACGCACAACAGTCTTGAGCAACCGCTTGAGGATTTCCCAGGCAAAAATGAATTCACGTCGAACAAAGTGGTCCCCAACCTTTTTTTGGGTCATGTACTTGTCTCGACCGTACATGCTGTTCGTGGGACGGCAACATTTTTTTTTCTCCATTGCTTTTAATCTGCCATTTTTAAAGCACCGCGACTGACAACAATAATATTTATCGAGTCATTCAACATCTTATTCACGCTTATTCATTTCAAACTGTTGTTCTACTGTTGTACAAGAAGTGTAGGATAAAATAAAAGAACACAGTGAACTACTAATAAATGGACCAATCAGGAATAATAAATTGATTTTATAATGAATAATACTTCATCCGGCGTTAGCATTGTTGCTACTTGCAAATGTGACGGATCAAAAGACGACACGATTGATTGCCGCTTTCATCCGGTGACTGCTGGCTAGTTATTAGCGATGAAACGGCTCATGTTTACGTCAGCAGGATGTGCAAACTCTGCTCGCTTTTTGCGACTTGTTCAAATGATTCAACAGGTTTCTTGTCTTGCCTTGTTTTTGACGACATAGCACGCGCAACCGCTTCCTCCTCCACGTCGCGCCGGGAGGGAACGTCTCTTGTCGAACTAGCTTCGTCCTCGGAAGTCATGGCTGCTCGTCAGCTGCGCGTTTCGCTGTACCTTTTATCAATTTGTTACTGTGAGATCTTCTTTCCCTTATTGGCGGATTCTCTTGATTTCAACTTGCAAACCAATGTTACAAGCGGGACTCCGATTGGCACGAGTCGCGCACATTTCCACCACGTCTGCTCGAGTCAATTTGCTCGCAGCTCTGCAGCTCTGCAGCTGCAGGTTTATAGTGTCAGACACGCTGATGGACGGCATTGTTTCTCCAGGTTATAAGTCGACTAACGGACGGCAGCCGCTTCCAGGAGTTTAAGGCTCTCTTTGGAACCACGCTCGTCACCGGCTTTGCAAAGATTCACGGGTATTCAAATGAAACACACACGCACACACGTACCTAAATCACAAGTGTGTCTTCAAAAGTTCATTTGAATGGTTATAGATCGTTCCTGTGGGCCATTAGTTGCAAAAGAGAACCCGTATGTTTTTCATTTAACGTCGCATCATGAGTGCACATTGGGCTATCAAAGTTTGGACTCATTGAGCCTTTTTGTTTGTTTTTTTAAATTCAGTTAGTTGTATGGATTGATTTTTGTCTATATTTCACCAGTACGGAGGCTGTATGCGGTGTGTATCATCTGTTAAGTTATTTTCTGTGTTTCTGACCTCAGTCACTTGGTAGGAATCGTGGCCAACAATGGCGAGCTGTCATATCAGGCGGCCTTGAAAGGCAGCCATTTTGTTCAACTGTGCGACCAAAGAGACACTCCGCTCCTCTTCCTCCAGAACACTGCGCCATCAGCCGCTCTCACTCTGTCAGTGGCACAGGTACACACAGCCCAACTACTAAGGTTTCGTGCTAATGAAGAAAAAAAAAGTTGGCCCCCGCCATCATTTCACTCACCCATGGAATGAAACTGTGTCACGCTGTGGTGGGGTCCTGACAAAATGATCAAAATGGCAGTCCGACAAAACAAACGGTCACGTCATTTCCGTCTGTTTGTTTTTAGGCAGAGATGAACAGCAACCGACTAAAGGCTCAGGCTTCAATGATGGCAGCTGTGGCGTGCGCCTCCGTGCCCAAAATCACCGTGGTGATAGGCGGTTCCCACGGTGCCGACAGCTACGCCATGGTAAGACACCCCCGTGGTGGTCTTGTATCATTTTGTGGTTGTATTTTTAGATGACTACATTTTTAAATGCTTTCTTCGGTCGTGACCAATTCACATGAATCATGAAGCCTTTTTTTTTTTTTTTCCTGGTTGTCTCCAGTGTGGGCGGTCTTTTGACCCAAACTTCCTGTTCCTGTGGCCCAACGCCAGAGTGTCCATGACGGCCGCAGGTCACGCGGGTCTTCTGCTTCACCCCGACGAAGAGCAGCAGCAGGAAGAGCCGGTGGACAGAAATGAGACGGAACGCAATCTGAACAGGACATTGGAGGAGGAGAGCTCGGCTTTTTTCTCCTCTGGACGGCTTTGGGATGACGGAGTCATTCTTCCTCAGGACACTCGACGAGTAAAGTCTCGTGTGCATTTTTTGCTGTCTGGTGGTACTTATTCATCTGGATTTATTAATTGATGTGAATGTGTGTGCATCTGCAGGTTCTTCGAGACTGCCTGGACATCATTAAACAGCAGCATTATCAACTGTCAACAGAGAAACTGCAATCAGCACTTCTGCGGCTTTAGAAACGTCCGCGTCGCACTTGTCTACGTGGGACAGCCTGCCCATCAATCAGTTTTTACTAATATGTAAATAATTTGAAATTGAACGACTTATTTAACGTGATCCTTTCTGGTGAACAAGTGCCTCAACACTGCATGTGTTACAGCAGATGATATTGTTGGCTGTTTGTGCAGTGGGATGATTGCTGCGACAGCTTTGGTCTGCGCAGATGCCCATCGGACAGAAATCCAACAAAACACAAAAATGGATTTCTCCTTCGTGCAAGTCGGATGTTTCCGGCCTCCAGTGGTGACATAAAATAGTCTCTGCAACTTCTCCAGTTGCAGCCGTCAACCCGTGGGAGCCGAAGCCGCGCTTCCTGCGCAGAAGTGAAACCAGTTGAGCACCTGCACCATGAATGTGACGCTGTCATTTTTACAGGTGTCAAATTTTGGAGTGAGTTTATATTGTAATTAAAATGCACTGTAACACATAAATGGAGTGCCCATTTTTGAGTGAACGCTTTAAACTACTTTCAATCCTATTGGAATTGCATTTAAGTGAAGGCTATTTTAGGACAGTAAAAAAAAAAAAAAACTGCAATTTTACTTCAGTGTGACCTTAATGTGTTGATCAATGCAGATTTGGTAATATAAATGTAAAGATTTGACTTATACTGTATTATATATATATATATATATATATATATATATATATATATATATATATATATATATATATATATATATATATATGAATGTATGTTTCCTGGAGTGGTCAAATGGCCCATTTTTTAATAATGTTTCAGGGAAAATCACTTACCCTAGAGACCACATGTTTCAAATGTGCATTTAAAAAAACCAAAAATCAGATGTTTTACACATCAGAGATAGCCATCCTATAAAAGCCTCCTATTTTTATGATAACAAATAAAAATGTTTAATATACCACAAAAAAATCAAAACATTTTTGTTAATATTGCGAAGGTGTTGAAAAACTCAATAGCGTATCGTGTGGTTGAAAGTTGCCTGCCCCTTTGAGCGTTGACAATACATGCTGCTTCACTCCTGTATTCTTGCTCTTCAGTAAAGTACATCAACAGACGACACAGGTCGTCAAGATCCGTGTTGTGTACTTGGTGAAGAAAAACCACCGTCCTTTTGTCGTGACTCCGCAACGCACATTGACTATTTGGGCTGGTATGTGAGGATCACGGCTTGTAGAAGCCATGAAAAGTCACCGGAAAGATGCTGTCGACCTCTGCCCTGGCCACCTCGGTCAGTTTGGCGGCATCCAGCACCAACAAGAAGCCGGGCTTCTCTGCTCCTGGCTTGACAACAATACTCAGCAGCACACCTACACAGGACACACACAATGAGCTGAGTAGCCTACAATTTTAGATTGTCGAGTATGATAGACACATAACCTGTCATCGTATTTAGTCAATGAAGTTGCATTCATATCAGAGAACTTTAGGATCTTGGTTTTAATATATACAGGATTGTCAATTGCAAATTTAAAGCAAGAATAACTAAAAAGTTAGTTGCAGTTTATGGGTAAGTGATACTACTTTTATTTTTTTAAATTTAACGCCCCCCCCCCAAAAAAAAAGTTACACAATTATGAGATGGTGACATTCATGTTTTGCAACTTGACCTTTGGAGTAGATGTGCAGCGATGTGTGTGCTTTGCGATTGTAATCATACCGTCATCCTCCGTTGTAGCGCCCGGTGTTGGTACGAATAGCGGCTCTGACGGATAACACTCATCCTCCTTCCACACCAACGTCTCTTTCGTCTGGACGTTTAACTTGACAATCTAGAGTCAGTTCTCAAATCAATCATTGTCCCAAACCTTCCTTGACTG
Source organism: Hippocampus kuda (assembly GCA_901007745.1). Classification (NCBI taxonomy): domain Eukaryota; kingdom Metazoa; phylum Chordata; class Actinopteri; order Syngnathiformes; family Syngnathidae; genus Hippocampus; species Hippocampus kuda. The sequence continues at coordinate 23,415 of CAAKHF010016180.1, forward strand.
AAAGTTTTCAACCGACGGGCCCTCGGATCAGTTGAGACATTTACAGTGTGCAAATTGAATGTTCCCACCTTGTCAGGGATGAAATGGTTGAGTCCAAGACCATACGCGAAGGAATACTTCTTGCCACGGCATTGAGAGTAGTTGATCTGCGGAAACTCAAAGGCTGGGAGACAATGCTGCAAGTTCAATGTGGAGAGCTATACGTGCGGGCCTTAAATACTGTAGCATTTCGCTCGCAAAGCACCGGATGCCAAAACAAAACCAAAAAAAAGGTGGCACCTTGTCTTGGTTTGGAAAAGAGGACTTCAGGTTCCAACCAGACGGTTCCATCACTACGAAGAGCAGCGGTTGCTGTCGTGTATGGCAGAGAAATCAGGTTCTTTCCTGGCTCCTCCTAAAAGCCCGCACACAGCGAACGTGACGGCAACAGAAAAAAAGAAAAACATGATGGCAACACAACGATATAAGAGCGGTCAGCGCGACGGTCCTTTTAACAGAAAAGAGCGAATGACATGATGACCAACAGGTGCGAAGCCCTCCACTGCCATCTGTTGGTCACAAACGGAACAGAGCCATTACCAAGTAGAAAAAGATTAGCCACTTTTGACTAAATACAATGTACTCGCAAGAAAAAAAAAAGCAGGAAACGCACTTTAAGACAACAACTGCACAGGGATGCCTTGAGATACGAGTTTCATTTGTTCCAGGGTCTACGGTCATAATTTTAAAACACTTGTATCTGAAACCATCTTTCTCTCCAAGCTCCCAAAACCCCAACTGCATTTGCCTCCCTCATCCGCATTCACAACAACAACAGTCGGGATGTGTGTACTCACGCTGTGCAGATCCAGCGGCAGCACGTATCTTCTGACCTCGGGCTGAGGCGCTCTCGCGGCTGCTTTCTTAACCTCATCCCACTCTCCCCTCAGGTTGGCCAGATACAGGTAGTTATACACAAAGTCATGTCTGCGCACAGACACAACAGTTAACGCAAACACACACACACACACACACACACACACACACACACACACACACACACACACACAGTCGACCTTACCCTTTCCACACACAGAGGTCAACAACAATAAATCCCTGGTCTTCATAAGCATTGATGTGATGGAAAATGTTGAAAGCTGAAGTTCGGAACTTGTGGCCGCTCAGATATGCCGCTGGGTCCCTCGTGGCCAGGTGAAACCACGTCTACAGAAAAACATGCCCATGTACAAAGAGTCAACTTGAGTGAGTACAAATTGAAGACCAAAGTCTTGGCTACGGAAGCAAATATTTAATTGTAGGATTTAAACTGAAAATCTTCACATGCTCTGGCAAACATGCACGGCACGCCCACCTACCCCCATGCTCTCATTGGATTCAAAGCAGTCCATGTATGTGGCTCCTCTGACACTCCAAGCCGACAGAAACTTGAGCAAGTTGATTTTCACTGGCTGCTCCACAAACACGAAATAGTTGCCGGTCAAACCAAAACTGCGCAAGCAGAGAGAAGAACGGGGGCGCAGATGGACATTTTAGATTGTGAAGTCTCACATCGGTTTGAAGTCAATGCCGCCATGTTTTGAAAAAACATCTTCGTCCTCGGTACCTGTGAATGTAGGAGGGTTTTAACCTTTCACTACTTGGGAGTTGAACGATGACCTGCGATTTCTCAAGGGGGTCCGACTTGTCTTTAAACACAGGGCGGCAACGGTAAATGACAACAACAACAAAAAAAAAAAGATTTTACTTCTGGCAACAAACTGAGCCAAACTCACCTTTCTGAGCAGGTGGGATCCTGACAATGTTATAAGCGAGACTCATGTTCTTGCCAAAGCAGTTGCCAATGTTGTAGACTGTACCGTCTGCGTCAAAGTGGGGGTGAGCTGTTACGCCATTAACCGACAGGTACTTACACAGGTCCACCTAATTTACGTCCATCGACAAAAAAAAAAAAAAAAGAGCACACTCATATGCAGGAGCTACATACAGTATGATACGGTATTCGTGTATGAAAAATTGTCCAGAAAGCACGAAAATGATCAAATGTTTAATTGGTAGATTTAGGTTTCCATGTCGGATGACACACGTCACGATGACGCAAACCATATGTCATGGTAAATGATCACGCTCGAGATTCTCTTCATAAATAAACTCCTCATTGTAAATAAAGGTTGAGAATTATATTTAAAAATACAACATCATATTTACCTAACTAACACGTCCATTTCACGTTTTGTGGATATTGATAAAAAGTGTTCTTTTTGTACAGCTGAAATTGAAAGTGTGACTTTTTTTTACTGCCCCATTAGTGCTACATTTTGGAAAGATTTGGAAAACTATATATATTGGAAAACAAATTACATAATTATATGAAATGGAAAACAAATTCTTACTGTGTTCGAATCTAAAGAAAAAAAAAGTGTTCTGTTGCGGCTAATGTATGCGTTTTGTGAGGAAAATGTCACGTCCATAAAACGCACATTTTGGAATCCCACCCCTTGATGTAAAATGATTTTTTTCTTGAGGTAGATCATGATTTTCAGTGCCTTGACCTAATATCAAATAAAAAATGTAAATCAATAACTTGATAATTGACGGATATCCATGTTTTGAAAGATGTGTTTTTATTTCTTTTCTTTCATGCAGCTTGGCGAAGCTCGGTTGACTCTCACCTTCTTTAAAGTGTCCAGTGACTCGGGATCAACCTTGGTGATGTAATTGGTCTCCGTGACGGCGTAGAATTCCTCCCCAACTGGATAGACGTTCACGACACAGTTGTCAGTCACCTCAATGCCCCGGAAGTAGGAGAAAAATCTGCACACACACATACGAGTCAGTTGTTTGTTATTGTATTCATTATTAAGAAAGCCCTGTGATTGGATGGTGATCAGTCCACGCCCCTTTACATTCATTCAGGGCGAAACTCTTCTCCTAACCTGGAAGTTTTTTTTTTTTTTTTTAGTCAGCTGAAGATTTGATCATGCTGGATTGGATCTCTTCCTTTGTGTGCAAAGTGACTGGTCAGGTTTACACACAAATTCTGAATCCTGCAAGGTCCGAACAACAGTCAATTTCACCTGGAGAAGATATTTTTGCAGGGGTCAGGGTACACCGCTGTGCCAAACTCCGTGATGACCACTCTGTTCTCGGTCATAGCACGGACGTAGGCGTCTGTTTTCAAAAACCTGAACAAAGAAGAGACGCTGTCATTTTCAGGACAGGATCCAACTTTCCTGGTCTGGAACGGTTCAGTTCTTACTTTCTGCAGTAGGTCACCCGACCGTTCTTCAGGTCAAACTTGTGCATGAGAGCCTGTCCGTCAAACAGATGGTGGAACGGTTGGTCCCCGACTTCAAAAAGACCTGGTCCCATCCTGAGAAGACTGCCGCCCAGCCACGATGGCAAAACGCCTTCACAGACACAAATTTGACAAAGTTACCCATGACCAAATCAGCAAGGGATTCTTGTCAGAGACAGCAGTACAGGTTGAAGGAATGTTTTCTCTCCTACCGGTGACCTTGGCTGGAATTGCTTCATTCAGCTCCTCCACTGTCTCAAAGATCTTCCTGTAACCAGCAGCGGGATGCTCCACACTGGACAAGAATTGCAGTCGAGAATGAATGAATGAATGGTTCCTAAACTGACACGCTCAAAGAAGAATGTCAGAAAAGTTCCAGGACAATCAATCGGCGCGCTTCGGTCAGTGAGCGATAATAGGTGAGGCAATGCTCACAACTCCCTGAGCATCTGACAGTTCCTGTCCTCACCGCCCGTGCTGGAGCAACTTCTTGACTAGCCCAACCGGGATCCCTGTGGTTTGATCAAAGAGATCCATTTCGAAGACGTGAGTGACGCCAAGATGGCCGTTGCAGCGGATCTCAAAGACAATCCGGAAGAACTCTCTCAGCAGTGTATGATGAAGGCTGCGACGCGTGTTTGGCTTCCATTTCCAAGGGGGAAACTTGTGGTTTGGAGGTCGGATTTAAATTGTTGTCATTTTTGCTCAGAAACAAGATTTGATGACTGGCTTTGTATCGCAGTCAAATTAAGGCAAAATGACAATAAACTCATTTGTTGGACAATTCTGCCATTTGTTTGGGAAATTTGTCTCAGTTCAAGCAATGCAAATGTCTTCATACGACCACAAAGTATTAGGAAGTCCAAAGTGCTCATGGAAAACTTTGCATTCCTCAATAACTAACTTGACTCGTGAAACCCAGTCAACTCAAGAACACAAACGGATAGCTTATTTCAGCCAGTATATTTGACTTTTTTTTTTTTGTTGTAGCTCATGCACTCCTAAAAAAAAACATGAAAGAATAGAAAAGCTTTACTTACTAGCTGGCCATACTGCCGTACGCTTTTGAAAAATCCTTCTCGCTTTCCCAAGCACTCCAGGCTGCATTGAAACCACACACAAATTTCCTGTTATGAGTGAGAGAATTCTCCTCCTCTTCTCTGCATCTCCTTCCCATCCCCCCCCACCCCCCACTTCTACCTTTCCTCCACGCGGCGTGAAGCCGAGCCGAACAAGTCAGCTTTGTCCTGCGGCTGTCTGGCTCATGGCCTCGAGTCAAACGTTCACCGAGCCTTCGAAACAAGGCCTTTGTTTACCTGTGGGGCAACGTGCACTTAGCAAGGACCTGTGCCTTGATTTCCGTTTGATGCTTATTTGTGCATGTGAAAGAATGTGTCGTAATGAGTTCCAGACGGCTTGGAGAAACTCAACATAGGAAGAACATTTAACTGCTTGCTTCCCGAGGCAGCAATACGGAGAGAATGAGAACGAATCATCCGTTGCAGAAGAGCCAAGGATGAAGTCTGGAAACATTTCACCCAAATGGACCACATCGGTTATTGTTCTCGCCAACGGCATCGGTATTTGAGATGGCATGAGGCAAAATGAGCTTTGCTCTCTTGTTTTAAAACTCGTCAGCTTTAAAGGGGGTTACGTCCCAAAAAGAACCCGCATAGGCGAAACCCGTGAAGTCGTTAGTGTAACTACTCCTGAAATTTCCTTCCTAGTTGAGAAAGACTTGACGACTCGACCAATGTTCAACCGCCTTTGTTGTCCGCACGTCCACCGCTGATGAACACCATTTGGGGGTGAAAAACGACGACAAAAATAACGAACGGGCAATGATTCACTAGTTTCAAGCGACTCGATAGTTCTGCCTCAGTGACCTATCGTTGGGTTGTGGCTGTCTACCAATCACATAGCCCCCAACATTGAACAGTTTTGTCCATTTTTGTAACAAATAAGACCACACAAATAACAGCTGAATGCGTTTATTTCCCTGAAATTTGCATAGTTGGAGAGGAACAAGGATAACAAGAACTGCATCTGGGACATACAAACATCCACTGAGGTTAAATGTAGGCTGGGACCAATAATTGCCATACATGAGGAAATTTGAACTCGAGCTTGGAAAGTTAAGGTCACGCTTTATGCATTAATCTTATCGGCAAAAGAAAGCAGGTGCCGAATAAAACCCTAAAGCCCGCCCCAATTTAACATTTTTGACGGCTTGAACTTTTTCCAACTACAACGATAGACATACAAGCAGAGTGCCAAAATATAAAGCTTAAATCCTTTCCCAGCTCTGCAGTTGGAAAAAAAAAATCCAAACAAGACTAAATTAGGAATACAGGAACTGAACATTTTTAGTCTGTCAGTCTTATAAACTGTTTAGTACATAAAAACATTGGCTTTAAAAAATAAAAATAAAAAGAGATCCAAGCCAAGACATCTAGCATTAGTATCATTAACATAAATTAAAATCTAGAATCTAATTCCCAAACGTACATGTCCACATGCAAGAAGAAAATACTTCACATGTAGACAGTTGAGCTTCAATGGTGCAGCTGTGCAAAAACAACAACAGCGCACACGCTAGCTGTCAACCTGCCTTCATATCTCCCAAATGGGCGATTCACAAAAAAAAAAAAACAACCCAAAACCACAAAACAGTCATAATAGTTCCCATTGTAACATCCTGTCGTGTGCGTACCAGCGTGAGTGCAGTTCCAGTGCAGCAAACGTTCCAACTAGTTTAGCTCCTGATACTGAACGCTTTGGTCTTCCTGATGAGCAGTGGCGCTTTCATCTTTGGCTTGTTGTTAGTCTTGCAGGCTTTTTCTGTGGAGGGGTAGCGTTGACTGTAGATGTCGGGGTACTGCTTCTGAAACTGAACAACGTCACCGTATAGATGGGGTGAGGCGTCACGACCAAATGGATTTATTTTTCACTCCGAGACAAAATGCAGTTCTCGCGCTGCAGCAAAAGTGATTCGCAAGAATTAATCATTAACTCTTGAACACCAAAATGTTACAAGGAATAAGTTAAGTCAAGTCAAGTACAACTTTATTGTCAAATGCGCTGTATGTGCAACAAACAGCACAGATGAAATTTCTTCCCTCTCAACCAGGCAACAAGAGGAGCCGCTGCGGGTGCCCGCGCCGCCATCAAAAGGATACACAAAGTAACAAAACAAATATTTTTACCTGCTTCAACCTTTTGCATCTGTCCTTCTCCGTCATATTTTGGTCCGACACCAACATCTCCAGTAAGTCCTCCATGGCCTTCTGGGAATAGGACAGTTTCTGGTGCTCAAATTCGGCACCGCTAATCTGACGGCAGAAAGTGTACAGCGGCAGCGGAGCGCACACTGGCTCGCTGCCGTCAACGTTAGCCATGTCTTCGACTGGTACCTGTGGGGGAGAAAAGTGGGTGGATTTCAACAAGCAGTATTGTACCACATAATGAATGATGACATCAGCATTTTGTCACCACAAAGGGAGTTCTTAACATCACTCCATGGAACACAAAAGCAAAGTGGTCATATTTATATTTTGTGTTATTATTTTTTTAGAAGATTTCTACCTGTGCTGTGCGCAAACACTGGACATGATCGTTAATAGCACCGAGCAGATACTCCGGGACGGACAGAATGCTTTGTTGGTGATCCATTAAAAAGGAAACCAATCTGGTGGCTAAGAGCTCATCCAAGTCGCACTCGTCAGCGCTGCCGAGGACGCAGGATGAAAACGTGTGGACCATCTGAAAAAGCAATGAGAAAACACAATCAGGACCGTATTTTGAGAAGGTGCATATGGAAGGTATGCACAGCGCTTCACTTCGTCCACATTTTATGCCACTGGCTAATACCCCCCTCCCCCAAAATTCAGCAGCTGTGTCCGTTTTTCTCTCACCAGTGTTCGGGTGCCAATGGCGGGGTGGAGTGGAGGCATATCCACATTCTGGCTGATGCGGGACATCATCCTCATGAGGAGCTGCAACTTCCTGCGTGAGGCGGGAGGAAGGAGGAGCGTGCACAACTGCAGGGCCTCAATGGCCACACGCTCGCTCTGAGGCTGGAGAAGCCCTAAGCGCATACGCAGCGAGAGACAAATCTGTCATTCCGTTGCCTTGGAAATTGAATTTATGCGAGGAAAGGTCAAGGAAAAACGTGCAAAACTTCAGCCTTTGAATTTTGACCTTCTTGCACGAGTTCTCCTGTGTTGCAGCCAGAAATGACGCAAACCAGATGAAAACATCCGTAAAACACAAAGCCCCCCATTCATCATGTAAAAACTTCAATGGGTGAGTTGATGGCTGACAGTCTGATCAACTACAACTACAGTCAGTGATGAATTGAGTAGGAGGCTAACTTTCAACGCCTCAACCGGGAGATGAGCAAGAGTTGCGTTCTTGCGCAATACTTGCAACACGAGCTATCATGAGATGTTAGACGGTTAGTTTGATTAGACATCTGCAGACAAACAGGCAGACAGGGAGAGGTCTTACTGTGCTCGGATTTTGGTTCGGGGGGCTGCATTCTGGCAGTAGGCGCACAGACAGACGGTTTGAACAGTGAAGCGGGTCGAGGCAACTTCGACACATCCAGAGAGCTCAGACAGCGACGGACAACCGCAGGCGCCGACAGGGTCCAAAGACTGGATGCACTGGAAGCCGGTGGGTGGCCAGTAGATTCAGAGGTAGCGTGAGGCGAGCGTGCTTTCGATGCAGAGGATGAAGACGAACTGGAGTGAGACCGGGAGCATGATGAGGGAGGGGGAGCGGAAGCACGGGAGTGATTCTGGTCCTCTGAGGTGTTGACGTCGGAGCAGCTGGCAGCTCGCCCTCGCCACTTGCTCTCCTTAAAGGATTCTTCACTGGTCTCGACGACTATGTCCAGACAGCTGCCCACGCTCTTCGGCCGCAAAGCGTGCACCCGCCGCGGGGCTGACGGCGCTGCCGCAGAATCTACCGAATGCCTGGTGAGACTGCGTGGAGCAATTCCAGATGGAGCCAGTGTCTTTGTTGACGCAGAGGTAGAATGCGAACGACTGCGAATTGTCCTACAGTTGCTATCTTGGCTCCTGTCGCTAGAGAAGCGGGATGCCAGGCTGTCATTGGATAAAAAAATCTGTTGCCTGGTCAGAGGGGCGGAGTCATCCAGGATCGTCTCCAATGAGGAGCTTCTGTGTCGGCGCCTCAAGGACGAGCCGGCCGTAATGAGGCTCATGTCGCTGCCTCCTAACTGGCCACCGTCCGCAGTGGCGGGGCCTCGCCTCGGCGCCGCTCGGTGGGATTGAATTTTTGCGCCGAGCACTTCCCTCATGGGAGACTCCATCTCATCGCACGTTCCTTGCCGAAGCAGTGACAGGAGGAGACATTCTGTGGAGCGAAATGACATCTTGGGCGGAGGAGGCGCTGAGGGAGGATTGGGCTTCTTGCGTTTGCCACCTTGGTGCGCAGCGGGCGCTGCGAGATAGCCGCAGTACACTAGACGGAGAGGTAGACAGAGGGTCGAGTGGCGCAGGCAGGGAGTCAGTGCAAGCAGACAGTAAAAGGGGAGGAGGGACAAGCTTCGGTTAGCTCAAACTTTCACTGTACAGCTTACGGAACCAAAGACAACAGAGCGGGCACGTAGGAAAAACACAGATGTGAATAACGGTGTTAGCTGTTCACAAACAGAAGAGAGAACCAAAACCTCTGTTGTTAGCCAAAACGTACCAAATGAGGTATTGCACGGTCCATAATTCCACGTCCATAAATATACTTTTGTAATAGTCAACAAATGAGAAGAGTACCTACCCAGCACGTTGATGAATAGTTCATACAATTCGTAGGTGAGCAACGGCTGTGGAAGGCTATAGAAGTAATCCGACACCGTTTTGAAAACGTCTCGCTCAAAGCCAGGATAGGACGGCTCCGCGCTGTCATACTTGGGCCCTGGACGTGCCGTCAGTTGACATTTTAAAAGGACAGAGAAATAGAAGCGTCGTCTATAATTTATGCACTGTAGCAACAATCGCAATGGAAGTCACAAAATAAATCATTTGTAGAAGAAAATCAATTACTGCTGCTGCTACTCACAGTTGGCCAGGCTCTTCATAGCTGACAAAACCCAATGAGGAAGGTCATCTGGAGAAAAGATTGGATTGGCTGCTCTCACAGTTTGTGTGATCTCAAATAACATTTTCCTATCGCATGATTTTGCTGATATAAAAACAAAAGCTCCAAGTGCTCATGAAGTTCAGTTTCACTGTACTGCAAAGCCGCCAGTTATCAAATGAATCTGTCCTTGGATCTCGGTTCTTAAAACCGCATGCACATTTTTCAGCCTCACGCAACACTTGTGCATCGCAGTTTTAAGTACTAACTGACTCAATATTGTCCTCCAACTCTCATGCGCACACGCGCCGACAGGATGGGATGACAGCGAACCCCCACGTGACTGTGGAGCTTGCAACGGATAAGCGGGAATAGTCATCAACACAGGTAAAGCTTCAACCTACTGGTCTTGTCATCGAGGGCGACCACGCCATGCTTGTTGACTTTAGTCATGTTATGGATGATGTGGTGAGTGTTTACGGAACGGGGATCTAACACTTCATCAAGAGATGCAACACCCAGAATCTTCTGCATGCTGAAACACAACAGAAAGCCACTAAGGGTCCTGTTTTCATTCATTCTGGATTCTCACGTGTGTTTTTTTTTTTTTTTTTTTTTTTACTGGGTCAGTGTGGTATCTCTCCAGATATTGCGCTCGTCATCTTCAGTCAACTCTCGTCTCTGTACATGCGGCTCTTCTGGATCTTTCTCTTCTTCTGCTTGGTGATTTTCCTGAAAGGGACAGATAAGGTCGCTCTTTCAACTGTAGTTTAAATGTACTGATTTTTTTTGTTTGGATTTCTAACAATAAAAAAGATTACAAGAGTAAGAGCTGATCATACAGTGTAAAAATAGCAGACCCCTGGCATTACCTCAGCCTCCTGTTCATTTTTCTTCAAGCTTTTAAACCTGAAAAAACCCTCTTTGTCTCTAAGTGAAGGCCTTTTCTTCATGCCTTTGGACACTGAGGGCACAGCTGGACACGGGATGGGCTTCAGCGGCGAAGTGGACGGAAACCTTTTGAAACACAGACAATGTACGAATGTCGTGGCAGCAACTAAAATGTCTCTTTCATCATCCAAAGCAGAGAAGGGGTTCACTGACGCTAAAGATTACCTATAAAGTGTGTTATTGTCCTCGAGATCCTCTGTGCCCCAACGGCCCTTCACGTCTTCTATCACGTGGTTCTTCAGAAATTTCTTGAGCAGCTGGACCGTCTGCTGTCGGGTGACATCGGGACCAAAGTTGCTGTTGCTACAGAGCATTTGGTGCAGCCAGTCCACAGCAGCGAGCGCTGTGAAGCAGGAGCTGTAATTCCTCAGGTTCTGCCGGTGCTTCTTCAGGGGCATACCAGCTCGGAAGAGATGAGTTATCTCATTCCACTAAAACCAGACAAGAAGATTTACTGGGCTACTTTCGACCCAATGTTTATATACAATTCATCTCTTTTCATGAACTCTCGAAATTATTTTCTTCATTTCCGTTCAACAAACATGTACGCATCGTAAATCATTCGTGTCTGACGAAGCCGCGCCACGTAAACAAATACTGTAACTTGAGAAGTTAAAATAGTTTGGTCTGGTTAGTTTATGGCTATCTGAAACTAATTGACAACAGTCATGTGAGTTCATATTTATAATTAAATACGACCTATAAAGCATTTGCTGGAAAAACTGAGGTGGAAGTCTTTTTCGCCGTTTCCTTGCAAGAACTTAACGTGAACTTACCAGCTTTGTAGCTCGGTACGGCCCAGGGGTGATGATATGTGTACTCATGTTTATCCCAAAATGACGCAACCGGTCATTTCAAATCGACGACAGATAATTCGTATCCATTACTAGGTAAGCAAGTGTGGGACGAGAGAGTAAGTGGCAGCATTGGTGAGTCTCAACAATACAAAGTTGCTAACCCTCCCTTGCAGCCGTCCTTTCAAAATTACGAGCCGTGAGTCTCTGCCACGTGATTGGACAGTTGGTAATCACGTGTTCGAATTGCGGCAATGTCGCTTTAAAATAACATGTACAGTACTGTACTGTTTTCGAAAAGCCTATTTTCGGGATACCATCCGTGCTTTACTTTTAATTTTCTTTTTTATTGTTTGGACAAGACGAACATATCGTTCGCTGATCTTTTTAAGGCCGGAAGACACCACGTTGTTTAATTTAGCCAGCAGGGTGGGACGAAGTGAGAGAATATGGGTTGACTAAAATACTGTATTTGCTCGAAGAAAACACCTGCTAGAAAAAAAGCAGCCGTGAAATCTCATTTTCAGATTTAGAACCAAAAAAGAGAGGTACAATCTTTAATAAGCACAAAATCGTCAAAGGAGGGGTTACATCAGCTGGACAATTAATTCGCAAATTGAAAATCGCGGCCATACAAAGTTCTATTGATAATTGTGGAAGTTCGTATTTTTAAATATTCGAGTTGAGCAGTTTGGAGGGGGCGAATGTGGAGAGGAGCTGCCACCTGATTGGAGGATTTCTGTTTACGCTTTTCAGTTTGACAGGAAGTCGCTCACGATTGGAGGAGAAAGCGACCGCTGCTCGCTTATCATTGGTTGCTTCAACACATGGGCAGTTTAAAATCTATGATAGTTGTGAGGAAACAAGCGTTTTGTAGTTGGATAGCGTGGTCTTTTATGTAGCTACTTTTGCAAACACTCGACAGCAGTGTATATCGATTAGTGGATAATTTCACGAACCAGCAAATTGGATGGAATGTAGCTTGCTGTGACGGTAGCGACGATCGTAACGGGAAAAATGTCCGAAAGTGTCGCTTTAACCTGCGCTCCAGGGAGCTTTGTGGAATTCTCTCCAACGAGGAATCGCGACACTGACAAGGAAAACGATGTTGCTGTTTTGAGCCTGCACCTGTTTTCGAAGGCTACTTTTGTATCTTTCGGGACAGTGAAAATAGGCACCTCCAAGTCGACCGCACTGCGCATCGAAAACCCAACAGAATTTGCGGAGGCTGTGCTGACTGTTGACAAGATCCCATCAAGCAAAGGCTTTTCTGTGGACAACAACACATTCACAATTCGGGTATGTGCTCTAAAATCCTTGCATAATGTTTCGCCGTGGTTCTTCAACTTTACAACAGCCGGACATTTCATCGGTGACATCTGCACAATCTAATCAACTGGACCAGATATTTTTACAAAAATGATAGATGTAGATCGATATATAGATACCTGCGGTTGAAAAATAAAATGTACTTTTACTGCCAAAGAATTACTCACGATGAAGCTGCCAAATTGAATGATGTATGTCATGCTTTTCAAGTGGCCTGTTACTGAATCATTTAAAATGTTGTCCGCAGCCACTGGGCTCTTATACCCTGACTCTCACCTGGACACCAAAAGAAGAGGGTGGAATCAGAGAACTGATTGTCTTCAATGCCAATGGGATCGTCAAGCACCAGGCAATATTGCTGGGAAAGGCAGAAGCCCCCCAAAAGAAAAAGGTAATTACAAAAAAAAAAAAAAAACCTCACTGAAACATAAATATGAGGAAGAAATGCGGCAAACATAGCACCAAAGTAGAAGCAAACATTACAAACTACTTAACAAATTATGCTCTTTATTATTCTTGGTTTTGTTTTTTTGTTTTTTAGAGGCGCTTATGGGATGCTATTAAAAAGAAGAGGGGAGGTGAAAAAGGATCTCCTTACAGGGGAAAGTGGATGGCGCTACCCACCAAGATGGCTGCCAATAAAACGCTGCATGTGACCTGGAAGCAACAGTATGAACCCCGGAGTCCTCTTGCTTCTCTCAATGATGGAAAAACAGGCAGCGACAAGTCCACTGGGGAGCACGGTCTCCTTGAGGGTTACTCTCTGAAATCCAAACGGCATAAGCCTTTCAATGCCGTCCGAAAACAGTGGTCTTTGGCGAGCCAGGAGAATGTGCACCATATTCAGAATCACCCATCTCTTGTCTCAGCCACAAACGAGAAAGAGATGAAAGCAGGCTCAGGTTCTTTGGCTGGGAAGCTTGAAAACAAAGACCTGGCAAAACTCCTTAAGACACTGTCCCCTATTGGGACACCGGAGAGGTTCCAAAAGATCATGCCTCACATTCAGCCTGTGGGATGCACTGCTGCCGTGACCTCCCAGACTGCGCAAAGGTGCCCGGCGGTATCTTTGAACGATGCCCTGGCACTCATTGACTCCGGTTTCGCTCTTGTCAACCGCAGCCCTAAAGACTCCAGTACAAGTAGTGACTTTTCTGATTCCCTGGAGTTTAAAAGCGAGGATCCTGAGCGTTTCAAAGCTCATCCTGATAGCCCAGAAGAGTCCACGGAGCCGCGGCTTACTTTCTTTGTCACCAAAAAAGTTGGAGCGCCCAAAGCAGAAAAGCCCGAGAGACCTAAAATATTGTCCTTCAACTGTGAGACGGTGATAAAAAGCAAAGCACCGGTGACAAATTGTGAAAGTGGGCAAAGAATAAAGAAGTCGAGGCGGCGCCTGATGGAGAAAACACTTGAGTTGTCGGAAGGCAGCAGCCAGTGTGAGTCTGGCCCAGGGACCCCCCACCTCCCTGTAATAGAACCAGACACAAGGACAGCTGGTTCCCTTGGTGGCGACAGCCAAACAGTCCGAGAATTTAATGGCAGACCAACGGCAAGACTCGGTGATGCTCAATCGCCCATCGGACTCGATGGAAGCTCTCCTCCAACTAGAGCTCACTTGAGTTTTTCCTTCGCGCTCACTTCCCCGCCCCACAACGTCGCTCCCATGACATTCACGATCTCCTCCCCGTTACCCCTGGGCCAGTCTTCTCCACTTCACTCCAGCAACACAAGTCATCCCCAACCTGAACCCTACCCGGAAACGGATATTCTTCCCCAAGCGGTCTCGGCGCAGGAGGACGTCTCGCCTGTTCGCAGCCTGACAAAGAGCAGAAAGAGGAAGAGTGAAGAATATTTGAAAGGTGTCACGAAGACCGACGGCGGTGGGAAAACCGAGCAGGTTAAAAAGAGCAAAACGGTGGCTTGGAAAAGTCAGCCCGTGAAATCAACGCAGGAGAGGAGGAAGTCACAGAGGCAATCGATCAAGTCAAAAGGTAGTTGGCGACGTCACACACAAGGCAAGGAGTGAATGTGCTGAATGGAAAAATGTGCAGAATTTGGAGGAAAAAAAAAACCCCGTCATAACGTTATTCTCCTGCTGACAAATATTTGTGGACCTGCACGTACTTGTGGTTCGGCACCTGCTGATTCACCACTTTTTTTTTCTTTTTTAAATTTCCTTTTTTTTAAACATATTTTTGAGGAGCTGTTTATTTTTGTGAAAGACATAGATTGAGTTTTAATTATTTTATGCTCCACCCCCACCCGTGAATCACAGGGCTCCTCTGTAGTCAATGCAACATTAAGAATTGAAGGTTCATTTGTGATTATTAACAAATGTGAAATTCTCCACATAGGTTCTCCGCATGCAATGACAACATCCGTAAAGACCCTAACGTCGTCTGTCTCGACTCAGACACAGCCAGCGAGTGCCAAACTCCCCCTACGAGGTATCACATGGTCGACAGTATCACACACTTATTCGGCGTGCTAACGATGAGTCTCCAAATCCCGGTATCGTTTTGTGCAAAGGCGCCCGCGCGCGGAGGTCATTCAGAGCAGAGCATGGCAAGTGTGTGAAGATGGCCCCAGTTGCAATGTCAAAGTTGATCTTTGTCAAAACGACTCAGACAGGTATTTGGGTGGCGATGGTTTATTTATCCTTGCATCGGGTGTTTAATTCGTGCGGGGAGTTGGCAAATAAGAAAGTGCTCTGACGTCGTTTGCCCTAGCCATCCCCAGGCATCCACTTCCTTTTGCTGCCAAGAACATGTTCTATGACGAGAGATGGATCGAGAAGCAGGAGAGGGCCTTCATGTGGTGGCTCAACTATGTCCTGACCCCGGATGATTTTAAAGTCAACACAGAAAGCACCAAAGGTAAGTTGAGATGTCACTTTTTGCAAAGATGAAAGCGTTGTTTCATTCCAACTTTGGGTGAATTTGACGTTTGTGACACGGCTTCCGTGTGAAGTTGTTCTTGTGATCATGATTCTTTTTGTCATTGTCTTTGTTGTAGTGAGTGCTGCGCCTCTGGCAATGGGCTGCAGCGACAAGTTCCATGTCCCCAAAGCTCCCACCAAAGAAGAGATGTCTTTCAGCACGTACACCGCCCGGCGAAAGTTAAACCGACTCCGCCGGGCCGCCTGTCAGCTCTTCACCTCCGAGACGATGGTCAAGGCCATTAAGAGGTTGGAACTCGAAGTGGAGGCAAAGAGGCTGCTCATCCGCAAGGACCGCCATCTTTGGAAAGATATAGGTGCCACTACAACCACCGGTTAAAAAAAAAAAAAAAAAATCCTGTTTTTTTTTTTAATCTTTTTTTTTTTTTTTTTTTTTTCAGGAGAACGTCAAAAAGTTCTCAACTGGCTTCTTTCCTACAATCCTCTGTGGTTAAGGATTGGGCTTGAGGTATGTCTTGGCCAGATTGTTTGCTTTTGTTTTATTCTATTTTGTAGGAAAATTGTCGATATTGTCACTCCTTCAAGTGAACGCTGAATATCAAACGCGCCTTTATGCTTAGACGATCTTTGGGGAGATGATCTCGCTGGAGAGCAACAGCGATGCAATGGGTTTGGCGATGTTCATCCTCCAGCGTCTTCTATGGAATCCCGACATCGCAGCCGAGTTCAGACATTCAAAAGTTCCTCATCTTTACAAAGATGGTAAGAGTTTGTCCCCATGGAAAATTAAAAAAAATACAAATTGATAATTTTCCAAAGAAAACTCTAGTCCAATGTGCATCCCTAGTTTACACATTGCTTATTGCACAACATTGTTCATTCAAGCAACCTTGAATACAAAGCAGTTAACCGGGACTCCTGTGGGCGGTCCATCGGGTGCCCAAATAAGTGAACGATTCAGCTGTTTGGTTTTGCCGATGTGCTTTATGTTACACATACGTACAGCACATTTGACAATAAAGTTGAATTGAATACAATTGAAAATTCAATTTCCAACCGAGTGTACGCGGGCCTCCTTCCTGTCCGCCGTCGCGACGTTGATGGCGAGCCGTGCTGTTATCTCTTCCGTTCAGGCCACGAGGAGGCGCTGTCGAGCTTCACGCTGAAGAAGCTGCTCTTGCTGGTGTGTTTCTTGGACAAGGCCAAAGCTTCTCGCCTGATTGAGCACGACCCGTGTCTGTTCTGCGTTGACGCAGAGTTCAAGGTAGGCGCTGATATTGGTCAACCATGGTGACCACTGCAACTGCAAATCTACAGTCCTACGCAATTATGGGGAAAGGATAAATGATCTAAAAATATCAATGATGGATTGAACAATTACAGTGGATAAAACTCAAATATTGAATGTTTAAATTTTAAAAAAGCAAGTATGTGTTCCTATTTATTGATGACATTTGTACTGTTGCTGCCTGGTGTGACATTGTAACTGTGGAACTCAAATGTTGTTAATGGCGACAGAGCTGAATCATTAATATGAATCGAGATCCTTACAATATTTGCTCGTGTGCTGCATCTTTCACTGTTACATCCATAAGGTTTTGCGCAGGCAGGGACATTGTCTTGACTTCTCTAATTCCGGTTTATTCGTCAAATGCAATAGTTTGAAAGCTAATAGTTTGTATTAGCTTGAAAGCTAATACTGTATCCACTTAGTCGGACACTTTTCGTAATACATTGTGTGGCAGTGCTGAGGCGAAACTGATGAAAATGTTCACTTGTCATAATGCCTTTCATTATGTGGACTTGAGAATGTAAATTTAGACACGTGAGACGGCTTACTGGCATTTCTTTATAGTTTCCTTTTCAAAATATTGCTTCCTAAAAGATAATTGTTATTCCTTTGTTTCATTTAGGTCTAGAGTTTGGTTTTGGATCTGATGTCCATGAGCTAACTGTTGTGAATGCATTTTTTTTTTTTTTTTAAGACAAGTAAAGACTTGTTGCTGGCCTTCTCGAGAGACTTCTTAAGCGGGGAGGGCATTCTCCCTCGGCATCTTGGCTTCCTTGGATTACCAGTCTCTCATGTTCAAACTCCCCTTGACGAATTCAGCTATGCTGTGGTGAATTTGGCCGTTGACTTGAAATGTGGAATCAGACTCGTGTAAGTGGCAGAATTTAAATGTCATACGTTGCCCCATTTTATGGATCCTCATTGGCTTGTTTTGTTTTTTCCCCCCTCCCCCATCTAGAAGGGTCATGGAGCTCCTCATAAAGCAGTGGGGCTTGTCAGCAAAGCTGCGACTGCCAGCCATCAGCCGCCTGCAAAAAATCCACAACGTGGATATTGCCTTGCAAGTGCTCAAAATCAGAGGGGTCGACCTGAAGGATGAACATGGTAATTGCGCTCCGTCATCTGAACCCTCAAGCTGGTTCCAAGTGGATGGAATACGTTTGGCTCCACTGACTTCGATGATCATGGCGATGGGCATTTTTGCTTTACTTTCAGGTTCCGTCATCGATTCTCGAGACATTGTGGATGGTCACCGAGAGAAGACGCTGAGCCTCCTGTGGAAAATCATTTTCTCATTTCAGGTGTGTATCCGACCCGCGGCCCAACCAAGATGGAATGATTTCGCAAACCATCTCGGCAATCTCTGTTGGTTAGGTGGAGGTGATTTTGAGTGAGGGTCAGCTGAGGGAGGAGATTGTCTTCTTGAGGAGAACCCTGAGGTCAAAACAGAGGTTGGCTTCCGTGAGGGCCGGCCGGGGCCTTGAGCCCAGTGCGCTCAAGACCAAGGCGCCGTATGAGCATCACAGCGCTAAAGTTGTTCTGCTGATGGAGTGGGCCCGCGCCGTGTGCGACTTCTACAATCTGACGGTGAGTGTGCGAGATGTTCTTTTTAGCAGCCTGAATGAATATTCGAGGGTTTGCTTTGTGTCAAACTGTAACATTGTGTCAGCGCTTCCGCCCTCCCCGAAGGGAAAGCCGGCAGTGGCGTTTTTTGTCCGGGGACGGAATCTAGAACTTGTCAAGGGAACTCGCTGCACGCCAACAAACGGATGATTTGAGTCTTTTGTCGTTGTCTAGCTGGAGAACTTCACTGTGACGTTCTCCGATGGCCGCGTCCTCTGCTACTTAATCCACCACTACCATCCCAGTCTCATCTCGGAGGAGTCGGTCCATCACAGCACCACCCAAACTGTCGATTGCTCGTCAAGGGGTCGCCTGGAGCTCAACTGCTCGGCCGTCGACTCCGACAGCTCTTTTGACGATGCTCCCAAAAGCCCAAATGGTGTGTGTCACTTCACTCAAGACATTAAGGAAATGACTCATGTCGAGGCGTTACATACCGCAGTCAGTGATTGGTTTATATTTGTGTTTATGTACGTACACCCATTATACTGTACATTTGTTGGGGGGTTTTTTTTGTGCTTAACCGGAACAGGCCCCGAGTGTCCCTCTGTGGAGTTTAAAAAGCTACTGGAAAACGAGAAAAGCAACTTGGGGCTGGTTAATGCTGCGGTGGCTTTCCTGGGTGGAGTGCCTTCCATGATCAACCCGGCTGACATGTCCAACACCATCCCCAATGAGCAGGTGCGCCGAAACCGGACTTGTATCCAAACGAGCACCAAACCAAATGTCGAGATTGGCACAGTCACTCTTGGGAACATGTCGGCACTCCGAAATTGTAACAATAAGGATCCGCAGCGTGAGAGTGTCGGCGTCGCTCGAGCAAGTGGAAAGTCAACTTGAAAACGGTCCCGAGGCGCAAGAAAAGTTGACCTTTTTATCTGTTGGATGTCTGTTTCTTCAACAGGTTGTGATGTGTTACCTGTCTTTCCTGTGCGCTCGTCTCTTGGACCTGCGTAATGAAACCAGAGCGGCTCGGGTCATACAAGGTGCCTGGAGGAACTATAGAATAAAGAAGGACTTGCAACTCTACAAGGTTGGTCACATGCGCGTTGTCAAAAGGATATTGCTTGAAAATGTCAATGTCTTGCGTCGAAATGCATGGTGGCAACCCTCGCTTCTTGTTTTGCGACACAGGAGAGAAACGTAGCTGCTGCGAAAATTCAGGGGGCCGTGAAGCGTTTTCTTCAGCGATGCAGAGCCAGGAATCAAAATGCGGCGTCCGTGATCATACAGTCTGCCTGGAGAGGCTTTGTTATTCGCAAAAGACTGCGGCTGGAAAAAGAAGCAGAGCTCCGGATCATTCAGAATCAAGCGGCCACGATCATCCAGGTACCTTGAGGCTTCGATACGACTGCATTTTATTCCCGGCACCCCCATCATTCTGCTCATAGAGTGAAACAAGGTGCAGGCAACACACAAATACAGTGAAGCGCCCCCCCCTTCACTCCTTAACAGCCATGGCTAGCGGAGGTTTATGTAGTATGTCTCGGAAGAATGTGCATACCATTTTTTTTTTTGGGGGGGGGGTAAATTCTTAAA
>CAAKHF010016180.1:43257-60457 GCA_901007745.1 Hippocampus kuda
CCAATATGAAATTCCATGGAAAACGGGGGTTGGGTCTACCCCCCCCCCCAAAAAAATATGATGTATATATTTTATACATAAGTATTGGGGGGAGGAATATTGAAATAAAATCTGCCAATCGATTGATCAATCAATAATGATGTAAAAGCTAGAACTATTCTAAGCCGGTTTTACCAGTACAACACAATGCGAATCGAATATATGTGATTCCACGATAGGAAGGAATACCGGCGCTGAGTCATGAGCGCCTTTTCTCAACAGCATCTATTTTGTCAGTTTACGTACGTCAAGTGTACGTACTGCAAGGGCATGTGGAATCGGTCATCAAATTCCCGTTTGTTTGTTCGTTTGTTTGCGCAGGCCCAGTGGAGAATGTTTTCCGCTCTGAGATATTACCAGCAAGTCCGATCCAACGCCGTTGTTGTCCAAGCGCGGTGGCGAATGAAGAGGGCTGCGTCGGCCTTTGTCAAAATCTGCTGGGCCACGGCTGTCTTGCAGAGATATTTAAGAGCTTGGATTCATGGGAGGAAAGTACGCACGCGTTATCTCTGCCTTAAAGCTGCCGCGGTGAAAATGCAGAGAGGGTACAGACTGTGGAAAATCCAGAAAACTCAAAGGGAAAACCGTGCTGCTAGAGTCATACAAACTGCATATAAGAAATGGCACATGGAGAAAATGGCCAAAAGAATAGCCGCCGCTGTTAAGATTCAGTCTTTCTGTAGAATGCAAAGGTGCCTGCATCAATACAGAAAGATCCAAAGAAGCGCTTTGCTCATTCAAGCGCACTACAGAGGTCTCATTCAAAGATCCCACTTTCAGAGGCACAAGCAGCAATGCCACTCGGCCGTCGTCATTCAGAGTGCCTTCAGGGGGCATCGGGTCAGGAAGCGGGCCCTGAGAATGAAACGCGCCTCCGTCCTCATCCAGCGATGGTACAGGGCCTCTGCAAGAAGGGCTGTGGAAAGGCAAAGATTTGTCAAGATGCGCTGTGCCGCCAGGACCATTCAGTTGGCTTACCGCAAGAAACGAAATCGCGACTTGCTGAAGAGACGACACCGAGCGGCAACCGTGATCCAGGCTGCGTTCAGGAAATTTGCGTCCCAATGGCGCTACCTCGCCCTCAGGAAAGCAACAGTTGTCATACAGCAAAAGCTTCGAGCCACAATTTTAGCTCGGAAGACAAAGGAGGAGTATGGCGCCCTAAGAAAGGCCGCGCTCATTATACAAGCCTACTGGAGAGGCAGAGCTGACAGGATGAGGATTAAAAAATACCACCGGAGCGCAACACTTATCCGGGCCCACTACTGCCGATACAAGGCTCAAGTGGAGTTCAGGTCAAAAAATGCAGCAGCTGTTGTCATTCAGCGTCGCTATCGGGCTCATGTGGTCGGAAAGACAACAAGAGAAGCGTTCCTGCAGAAGAAGGCGGCCTGTGTTACCATAGCGGCGGGATTCAGAGGCATGAAAGTCAGAGCGGACCTGAAGAAAAAGCACAAAGCCGCAACTGTCATTCAGTCGGCACTCAGGATGCATTCGAGGCGAAAACAATACAGGCTCCTTCAAAGTGCAATCGTTATCATCCAGTGCCGCTATAGAGCCCGACTCTGTTGCAGGGCGGAGCGACGCAAGTACGAAGAGCAAAAAAAAGCTGCCTTGAAAATCCAAGCCGTTTACAGAGGCTGGAGAGGAAGACAAGAATTTAAGAAGAGGCTCAACGCCATAAGCGTCATCCAGGCTGTGTTCAGAATGCACCGAGTTCGTAAGGCTTATCTTGCCACCAAGTGTGCTGCGGTCATTCTTCAAGAGCGATACAGGGCCAAAATCCGCATGGCTCAACAGCTGAAGATGTACAGAACGGTGAAATCTGCCGTCGTGACCATGCAGGCCGCATATCGTGGCTACTGCGCCCGCAGGAAGATTGCGCAGATGCGACGTGCGGCCTGTGTCATTCAGAGAGGGTTTCGCATGATCCAGGAGAGGAATCGATTCCTGGCTCTGAAGACAGCTACTTTGGTTCTCCAGCGGCGCTACAGAGCGCTGATGTTGACGAGAGAAGTGCGGCGGCAATATCTGTCAAGGCGCAGGGCGGCCGTTTGCCTGCAAGCGGCCTTCAGAGGACGCCAGGTCCGAAAGCAGTTGAGCGTCGAGCATCACGCGGCCATTCGGATTCAGTCAAATTTCCGGAGGTATCGACAGAGAGCTCACTACAAGATGCTTCGATGGGCTTGCAGCGTTGTGCAAACGCGTCACAGGGCCAACAGAGAAATGAGACGGGAGAGGCTGGCTCTGAGTGCAAAGAAACACGCTGCCGTCGTCTTACAAGCCGCTCTCCGGGGAATGACAGCAAGACGACTTGTCAAACAAAAGCATCGGGCTGCCTTGACAATTCAGAGAGCTTTCAGAGCCCACCGCGAACACAAGAAGTACATGGCCCTAAAGTCTTCAGTGCTCGCCATGCAACGTAGGTACCGCGCCACCGTAGCAGCCAAAGCTCAAATGCGACACTACCAAACCATGCACAAGTCTTCAATCGTCATTCAGTCAGCGTACAGAGGACTGCGCGTCAGGAAGGATGTTGCTCGTTGGCATCAGGCTGCCACTTTGATCCAGTCTACGTTCAGAAAGCACCGAGAAGAAGTCAAATTCCTGAGCGCGCGTCAGTCGGCCATCGTCATCCAGAGACATTACCGGGCCTTCGTGCTTCAGAAACGGGATAGGGGATACTACCTGAAAGTCCGATCCTCCGTCATCGTTCTTCAGGCCGCTTTCAGAGGTCATCTTGTGAGAGGGAGGATTGGCAAGATGCACAGAGCAGCAACAGTCATACAGGCAAATTTCAAAAGGCATAAGCAGCGGTTGCTCTTCAGAAAACAGCGCCAGGCTGCCTTGGTTTTACAGCAAAGGTTTAGAGCTATGAGGGAGAGAAACTCGGAGATGAAGCATTATCAAGAAGTCAGGAATGCCGCCCTTCGTCTGCAAGCTGCCTTTCGGAGAATGAAATCAAGGCAATCCGTCAAACGAATGCATGCGGCTGCGACTGTCATCCAGGCCGCTTTCAGGTGCCACCGTGAGAAAGTCCAATTTCAGGCCACGCGGCGGTCAGCCATCGTCATCCAGAGATGCTACAGAGCCCACGTTATTCAGAAAAAAGAAAGGGACTACTACTTGAGAGTCCGAACCTCCATCATCTGTCTCCAGTCGTTTTTTAGAGGTTACTCAGAGAGGAGAAGAATTGCCAAAATGCACAGGGCAGCCACTGTCATACAAGCAAACTTCAAGAAGCACCGGCAACAATTGCGCTTCAGGAAACAGCTCTGGGCTGCCCGTGTCTTGCAGCAGAGATTTAGAGCCGCGAGTCAGCGCAACGTCGAGGTCAAACGTTATCGAGAAGTCAGGAACGCTGTGATTGGTCTACAAGCGGCCTTCCGGGGAATGAAATCAAGACAGTCCATCAAACAAAGGCATTTTGCGGCAACTGTCATCCAGTCTGCTTTCAGATGCCGCAGAGAGCGAGTCCGATTCCAGGCCAAACGCTTGGCGGCCGTCGTTATCCAGAGAGGCTACAGGGCCCACGTTCTTCAGGAAAAAGAGAGGGACTATTTCCTGAGAGTCAGATCCTCAATCATTTGTCTGCAGGCAGTTTACCGCGGTCGTTTGGAGAGAAGAAGAATTGCCAAGATGCACAGAGCAGCTACCGTCATTCAAGCAAACTTCAAGAGACATAATCAGCAATCGACTTTCAAGAAGCAACTCTGGGCGGTCTGTGTCTTGCAGCGGAGATTCAGAGTCCTGCGACAGAAACGCCGTGAGGTCAAGCGTTATGAGAAAGTCAGGAACGCTGCGATTTGTCTCCAAGCTGCCTTCCGGGGAATCAACTCAAGAAAATCCCTCAGACAAATGCATCGGGCTGCCACTACTATTCAGACGGCTTTCAGAGCCCATCGTCAGTTGAAGCGGTACCAGAAAATAAAATCATCTGCGCTAACCATTCAGCAATGGTTTCGTGCTACCGCAGCAGCCAAATCTCAGAGGAAACACTTCTTGGAAGTGCGCAGCGCAGCCGTCATCTTTCAGGCCGCCTACAGAGGCCGGCAAACCCGGAAGCACATTGCTCGGTTGCACCGGGCGGCGACGGCCATCCAGTCGGCATACAGGAGGCGCGTTGAGCCCGTCAAATTTGAGACCATGTGCGTGTCTGTGGTGCTCATTCAGAAGTACTACCGGGCCTTTATTCGTCAAAGGCGAGAAAGAAGCAAGTTCCTGAAACTCAAAAGGGCCACGGTGGTTCTTCAGGCTGCATATCGAGCTCACCGAGTCAGGAGGGACATAAGGCAGCAAAGTCGAGCTGCCACTTTGATCCAGTCGTACTGGAGATGCTCGGTCCAGAGGCGCCTCTTCCAGAAGAGGAGAGCGGCAGCCATGAAGTTGCAAGAGAGGGTCAGAGCAATGCGCCTTGGCAAAGAAGAAAGGGAGAACTACGTGCGAATGAGGTGGGCCGCGATCACGCTTCAGACTCACTACAGAGCCTGGATTGTACGGAAGCAGGTAAGGATAACAGTCTTGTTCCTTCCAGCATGCGTTGCACATCATAAAACCAGTGTTGAAAGATCTAGATCAGCGGTGCCCAAGTCTGGTCCTCGAGAGGCCCTTTCCAGGCTGTTTTAGATGCACCCCTGATTCAAATGGTCAGCAAACTTGACCATCCTGATCCTGATTTTGAATCAGCTATGCCGGTGGAAAACCTCTGGACAGGGACTCTCGAGAACCCTCATCTAGATGATTTTACAAAGATTCATTGTTTGTGTCATCAAGGAACTCGAGGCCGCCAGTGCACAGAGGAGACTTCATTTTACCGCCGCAGTCTACCACCACCTCAGTGCTATTAAGATCCAAAGAGCTTTGCGAGCACACCGGGCCTTGGAATCCGCAAAGAGACAGATCCATTCTGTCGTCATGATACAAGTACTGTAGCAGCTGTTGGGTCTTGTGATCCGGTGAAATCTGGAGAAAACACTAAGTCCTTTTGGTGTTTCTGCCCCTTAGAATCTGGTGCGAGCGAGGCTACAAAGGAGACGCTATCTGGCCCAACGGAGGAAGGTCATGACAGCCCAGAGAGCAGTCAGGCGTTGGTTGGTCCGTCGCCACAATTCTGCATCAGTCATCCAACGTGCTGCTCGGAAGTTCCTCCTCATCAGGCGCCAGAAAAAAGTGGAACAGGGCGTCGTCAAAATTCAGGTATCAATCATAGCTACAAGTTTTCCATTTTATGTCAACGCAACGTGCCAAGTACGCATCAGGAACGGCTCCCAAAAGCTGTTTGTTTTCTCCCTACCCGAGGCTCTATGGAGAGGACATGTCTCCCGCCGACTGAATGACAATAGCAAAGTGATCAAGTTGAGACACCGCCTGCGTAAAGTCTCTGCCGGCGCCCGGGAGGAGGACAAATTGCAGAACAAAACCTCATCTGCCCTGGACTGTATCCTTCGATACAGGCACTTCTCCTCCCTCCTCGAAGCTCTGAAAAACCTCGGTGAGGTTTTGCAAATCAATCAAGTAGTTTTTAACTGACTGAATTATACAGTATTTCATGAGCGGCTCTTCATTTACTTCAATAATTCAGATTATTGCTTTGTACTTTGAATCGTCACGTTTGTTGTAGGCAATACGATAGTTGACGCTGGACAATGTACTCTCCCATAATTCATACTGTGGACTTTAGCAGCATAAATTCACTCCCGCCTCCATTTTTCCAAAAGCATCCTCGCCCACACTCCGTCACTGAAATTGACGTTATGCTGTCGTGCGTCTGCGTTTCCAGAAGCAGCCACCAGGTTGTCGCCTGTGTGCTGTGAGCACCTGGTGGAGAGCGGCGCCACCAGCGTCATATTCACCCTCATCCGCTCCTGCAACAGGAGTGTGCCCTGTATGGATGTCATCACCTACTCCATCCAGATCCTCCTCAATCTCTCAAAGGTACGGTGTCGACATCGCAGAGCAGTTTGCTTTTAAGTCAGGGGCGTCCAAACGTTTCCGTACAAAAATCCCAGGGGACGTATGCACGTACGTACCGTCGAGCCCATGCGCGACGGGCAGTATCAAAAAGAATAGTCAGCAAAGTATGCAAATTTGATACGGTCGGGTGCTGCAAGGAAATCCAAAATCCGTGATCTCTTTCCACCATACGTTCTGTCTTCAACAGTACCACAAAACCATTGAGGCTGTGTATTTGGTGGAAAACTCGGTGGAGACACTGGTTAACCTGATCCAGACATACAGAGAGAAAGCGGGAGGCAAAGTAGCAGACAAAGGCGGCAGCATCTTCACCAAAGCCTGCTTTCTCCTGGTTCTGCTGCTGCAAGACAAATGCCACGCCGAGGTCCGTTCCACCAAAAATCATCATCAAAATCAACTGCCGTTACAAGATGTGTACAAAACTCCGTTTCTCTTTTCCAGGAGGCTATGAACTGCCCGAAAGTCTTGGATAGGGTAACAAGTATTTATCGCCTCACCGTTCGCAAATACAAGATGGACGCAGAAAGAAATGTGGCCAAACAGAAGATGAACGCGCCAATCAACGGAAGCTTCTACATCCCAGCAACGCCACGGAAATGCCAACCTGAGCCAAGGTATTTTACTTGGAAGGCATGGATGGGTTCAACATCCAATTTGTATTTGGCGGGTGACTGACAATTGTTTTTTGTTATACAAGGTTCGCACCGGACTGGGTTCTCAGGAAGGACAATCTTCCAAATATCGTGGATCCTCTCAAGGCCATCCGCATGTTGGCAAACACTCTCTCGATTGTCATGTAGATAGTTTTGAAATGTTGCCATGTCAGAGTTATCATATTTTTTGTTTGTGTTTTGGAAAGTGTTTTATGTACAGTAAACATGATTTTACAGATACATCTGTGTGGCCACATTAAATGCATTTCTGTTATTTCCGGTGTTTGTGTGCATGGTTTTCCTTGCTTTTAAAAAAAAAAAAAAATGGCTAATGTCTCGAATGGAAAATTACCAGAAAGGCTTGAAGCAGCAAATATGTACAGCAAAACAGAAACAGTATTTTATTATGCTGGAAGTGTTTTTTTTTCTCTCCCCAACCGAAAATGTTACCAGTTACTTCGCAACTGACAGACAACATTTATTATTTCCGCAACTATGTCGTCCTGTGTACTTGATGAATACACACGTGAAGGTACTTTTTGACGGTGCTGCCCTATCAGCGCTTGAAAGCTTCACAGACAAGTGGGCATGTGAAGTACTCCATCGTTACATCTCCGACGCATCCCTGACGTGCCGTTCTGCGTCGTGGCTGCGGTACACCTGAACTGGATACTCTCATCGTGGAGAGCATACAACTTGTTGTGGTTTCTAAATCTGAGAGTAACGTTGTGCTTGCTCATAGTCTCTCTTGTCACAACGCATGGCTCTGCAAGAAATAACAAGACTGTATTAATGCCCCGAGCATGATTGCCATATGTACAGTGGCTGTGAAGTGCCAAACAATATTATAATCTGTATTGTACAAAAACAGTACATCACAGTCAATGCAGCGTTCCTTGAAAAGTGCAATGGTGGTCAGTGATTATCAGATCCAGACTTACGAATGGGTTACGGTACTCACTGAGGCATCTCAACTCTCCAGTCCAGTCACCATTGATGCAGATCTTGTAGGGCCCCCCTTCCATGATGTGGGCAGCCTGGCAAATGTATTCAACTCGGTCATGATTCCGATATTCCTCTTGAACTTCATCCTTGATCGCTCCACCAACCAGGTTAGGTGGCGTTGGACAAGGTGACGGAGCTGAAGCGTTGAGCAGAGTTGGAATTGAACCCATGCACTGTGAGGTCAAAGCGCTAACCACTGGACCGCCTGTTCTCTTTTTTTTCCCCTAACAAAAAATGCTGAGATCTTAAAAAAATGCCGCCATTCAATACAAAAATTAAAGTCAAATTTGAAAAGGAACAAATAATGTCCAAAGGATGTCTCACATCTCAGAAAATTACAAATGTGCATATTGGCATATGTGGATTCTTCCAACACGCCTTCTTGTTTGCCTTCAGACAGTGAGCACAATTGTAACTTGTACAATACGTTATATAAACAAAGAAGTTGAGAGAAACACACAACTAACTTACCGTTTTCAGAAAAAGAATCTTCCACACTAGCCCACAGTAGCAGAAACAGAAGCATTAGCATATTCGTCTTTTTTTCTCAAATGCATTTGAGCCCAGCTCTTTACTGAGCAAATTTTATGCTGACATGTTACAACACACTGTAAACAAAGGGGAAGGTACATAACTCACATACAAACATTTCCCCACCGGCAAGATCAATAATGACTCACACTCCTGACGGGAACAAATTATTTTGTAACCTTTCTTTATATTTACTTCTATGACACATTTTTGTTTTTCTGTTTTGTATTGTATTGACACTTTTATCCGGAAAAATGACATGAATAGTGCTTTTCATATCTCACCCTTTGTGTGAATACGTTTTCGGGCTGTCACGACTAATTCATTTTAGAATCAATTATCCCAACGACCATGACAATCTGTGTAATGTTCGATGTACAGCAATATACTCGCAGTGACTGAAAAGCAGGCATATCCAAAATCGATTCCTCAAGTGCATATTTTAGATGCTTCCGTCCTCCAACACAGCTAATACAAACGATGAGCTCATCAGCAAGCTCTGCAGATGCCTGATGACAATCCTCAGTGGACTGAATAACATAACTAAATTATTATTATTAATGATCATGGTTGTATGAGGCAGCAGGTTGGTGCACTGGTGAGCCTGTCCGCCCCCACAGTGCCGAAGTGCAGGTTTCGATTTTGGGCCAGCGAGTTTCCATGTTCTCCCTCTTCCTGCGCGGGTTTTCTCCGGGTACTCCGGTTTCCTCCCACATTCCGAAAACATGCGTGGCAAGCTAGTGGAACACTCTAAATTATGCGTAGGTGTGATTATGAGGATGCGTGTTCGTTCGTCTGTGTGTGCCCTGCGATTGACTGCCGACGAATTCAGGGTGGACCTGAAGACAGCTGGGATCGGCTCCAGCACACCCGCTCTTTCCTATTGTTGCGTGAGCATCTCACAGTGCACACAAATAGGCAATAAAAGCACGGTCGCTTTGGGATGAGCTACAATTCAGTCCTCTCGTCAAATATTGATGATACTTAACCTCAGCAATGTTCTTGTGGATGAATGGACCCGGAAAAAAAAAAAAAAACCCTCAAGAAAATCGTATCAATGCCAATGCATTGGATAAACGCGCCTGCAAATATAATGTGTCCGGGGCCTTACACTTGATATGTATGCGAGTGCGACAACAATTCCGCTTGTAGAAGCAAGAGGCAGAGACGTTTTTTTTTTTATTGAAAACAAGCAGACAATGCAGCGACATACTCCCGACAGTTGGCCGATGACCGACTCAAGTTTGGGACATTCACCCATCCCGACCCCCGCAAAAGCAGCTACTGGCAGGTGGGCAGCTCCATTTCTCCGTCGATGCACTTCTGTCGCATATTCAGAACGCCGTCATGTCTCGTTCCCGAGGCGCACCTGAACTCGATGACGTCATCATGGGCAGAGTACAACTTATCGTCGCGGATGTATCGGAATGCAATTTTGTGGGTGCTCATGAGCGCTCTATCCACGGTGCAGGGCTCTGCAAGAAACGGAGCATTCATATTCATCATCCGGGTGCTGTGTTTGAAACTTCACAGCCAATTTCCAAGGACCAGTCATTTTAGCATTTGGCCTGGATTTAGAGCGTCGGCAAAATCAACCATTTGAAACTTACTGAGGCATTTCATCTGTCCCACCCATTGGCCATTGTTGCAGGTCATGTAGGGGCGCCCGTCCATGACGTAGTAATTCTGGCAAATGTACTTAACTCTGTCATTATGTTTGTAACTGAATTTGATGGAGGATTCGGTGTCGCCACCGGAAAGGTGAGGTGGACGCTCACATTCCGAAGGAGCTAGAAGAACGGGGACAAACAAACAGAGACGGGTCATGATGCTGCTGCCACGACTGGGCAAAATGACACGGAGCTTCACAGCTTGCGTCGAGTAAAAGTGGCCGTGGAAAATGACGTCTCGTTTCAATTTTGTCAAAGTTGTGAATTTTGTCATTCACAACACCCTGTATAAACATTACCTCCACACGTTGGGAAGGGATCGCTCCACTGCCCATTCGGAAGACATTCCACCTCCGCTTTCCCTTGAAGCATCTGACCACGCAGGCGGCAATAAAACGTCAACTTTTGTCCTTCTCTTGCTTGTGTGCCTTGGAAACCGGTGCTCAAGCGTACGCTAGCAGGTATCCCCGACACTTGGCACGGTTCTATTTTCAGGAGAAGAAAACTCACAAATCAGACTTAAGGCGCGGTTGTGGTCAAATAGCGAATCAGCCACGCGGTTTCCTTTTTACCAACGAGGTTGCGGTTGGTTGTTCAGTACACTGAACTGCATTTCTGGAGCAATTATGAGGCACTTGGACACAACATGCAAATTATGACAATGTGGATAATTGGGACCTAATTTTCCTTTGGCAACTGCGTCTTTTGTGAGTGGTTGTTGTTCTATTATCGATCTCATCCATCACACGAAGAAGTCTAATATTAGATGACGCTTTGCAAATGAAAACAAACCGGAAGTTGACCGGCTTCACAAAATGTGTTATGCTCGACGTTGAAGGTTTGGGAGGTTTTTCCTCACTTGAACGGGGAGAAGAGGAGCATACCAGTGCAAGTCGGGAAAGGTTTGTTCCACTGCCCGGTGGGCAAACATTCAATTTCTTCAGCTCCATCCAAAGCATATCCATCACCGCAGCGAAACCTTAATTTGTGTCCCGTTCGTATGGTTTGATTCCCCGGTGGCAGCTCGTCTGCAGTAAGATGAAGGTGTAGCTCTTCGACTTTACAAGAAATGTCTGTTGGGGCGGTGGAAGGTCGAAGGTTAGTAATATTTGATGTTGTTGACGTTGTTGCCGTTAGCGTGCGACGGCTACCTTCACAAGATGGGAATGGATGATCCCAAACGCCATCTTGACCGCATATTAGCAGTGAGCTGCCACTCAGTTGTTTCCCAGGAAGGTCACAGGTGAACTTGAGGAAGTGATCGGGAAGGATGCCCTCTTCGTTTTCTGGTAAACCTGTGATTGTGATCCCCCTCTGTGCAGGCGGTGGGTCACATCTCATGGCTACAAAGACAAAACAAGTTAGCCAGCTCACCCAAAGGGCGGACAAGATATGCTCCATCCAGGGAGACACGTCGATGTCGTGGTTTGCTGTCTGCCGCAGATGATATCGTTTTGGTTGACTCGCGGTGTTGTTTTTAATTTGCAACACAATTAGTGTAACATTACACTTGAAACGTGGGTTGCCATTACAGGCTCAGCACTATCTTGGTTTAGATTTTATCTGTGGTAATACAGTGGAACCTGTTTTAAACGTACCCCGCTGACATTTTCACCGCTATAACGTTCACATCTTAAAGTCCCGATTTCACGTCATTTATTTTCCATTTGCCGATTCTGCCGACGACAAACACCTTTGTGAAGTGAACTTCATTATAACGACCAGATTTTTCCCATAAAATAGTGAAAAGGCCTTCGTGACAACAAACCGCGCGAAGCTAATTGCTGCCGCCACCTAGCTCATGAACTAAGTGCACAGCGTGGGATTCCCCTCTGTTGCCTAGCAACAATACCATCCGACTGTATTATACATCGTAGTTGGCGGTCATTGTTTTGGAAATGGTTCCCACGAACTACCGTTAAAACGTACAGATTTGTGATGTCCCTGTAGGACCCGTGAGTATTGTCATGTCATCTGTGGAGCGCCACAGAGATCAGTTCTCGCTCCTCTATTGTTTGGCTTTGAACCTCACGCATTTGCCCCGAGTTGGGAATGAATCCACTTTTTGATAAGTTCTTGAAGAGGATTCCATTAAATCAAATCAATGTTGATTTTGCTAGAATTGATGCTTTCTTGAGTCGTGTACTTATTATCGGCGATAACGACTACACATACAGCTGATCATGAATTGCTTGTTATGAAAACTTACGTTCACAAATTGGGACATGGTTGGTCCATTTTTCCAGCAAACATGTCCTGGTGTCAATTTTACTCACCATTTGATAGCTACAAGGAGTTGAGAGAAGAGGGGAGCATTAACTATTACAACGATAATAATAATGATGATGATCATGATACAAATAGAACGTCATCGTGGCTACAAAATCTTTAATAGGTGTGCTTTTATGAATTGGTCTTGGTACATGCACCTACCCCGCATTGCAAGAGTATTTGATCGTTGCCCCGAAAACAAAGTCGTCACCCTGGATAAACTGATAATAGCCATTTGGAGTGTTTTCGGGAAGTGGACACGGCTTCACTGCAAAGAAAAAAAAAAACAGTTTGCCAAACATCAAACATTTGATATTTGACCTGTTGGGATTAGTTATTGAATCGAATGATTTTCCCTCTTTTTTTTTTCCCCCTGTTGGTACACCCTATTGTAGAGCAAGCATTGTGTTGGTTAGTTTCTTTGAAGCAACTTGACTAATTTGAAATTGTTGTCAGCAACCGAATGGTGCACTTGCAGTTTTTTTGTTGTTGTTGTTTTTGTTGCAACCAGCGGGCAAGTAAGAGGAAGACAAAAAAAAAGAAAAAAATGGCTTTGGACTCACAGAAGCAATGTCCTTGATTGACTGCCGCCCAGCCGTCACTTGTACATTTATATCTGATGGGGAGCCCTGATATGTAACCCACTTCACACGTGAAACGTATCACGTCTTCTTCTTGATACTTAGTCTTTGGGGCCTCTGCCAAATGGCCGTGCGGAACGTCTGGGAGCGTCGCACATGCTAACAAACAGCAACACGGGTTAAGCAGACACGCGGCCACAATAACTGGCTCAACTTGTCAACACAAGCAACTCTGTCTAACTCGCTTCACATCCTTCTAGCGATCAAATACGTTCCACTCGCCAGCCACAATATTAGGTACGCATGCACAAACTCATGCTGAATGAAACTATGTTGCTCCTTCGTGGAGGATTTTGTTCAGTCAAAATATGAGAAATGACAAAATAAGTGCCGTTGTGCGCCACTACACACTGAAATGACAAGAACAAATACTGTTGAAGTCATCTCATTGTGCAAGTGTACCTAATGAAGTGTCTGGTCAGAAGGAAATAATCATTTGGCGGGCACGCACAGCAAGATCTTGCAATAGCTCCACTTTCCAAGACTTCAAAACAGTTAACTTCCCTAAATTGGAAGATGCTGACAAAGAAAAAAAAAAAAAGTCTACCTTACCATTTTCAGACAAGGACACTCTCACATTCCCCCAAAGTTCTAGAACCAAAAGTAAGAGATGCAGTCGCATCATGGCTTGCCTTGCAGCTGCGCGGTGACAATCCGAGCTGGGGCCCAAAGCTTTGACAAATGTGGAATTCTGCCGTGTTTGTCCTCAGCTGCAGTCCTCTGGGAGCACTGAGGGGTCAAAACATGGACTACGCAGTGGGATTGCACAAAATGGAAGAACCAAACACGATGCGTTCGTGCACTCTGCACACGGTGCACCCCCCGGCGTGATTGCTCGCTTGCTTGAGCAACTCTGACATTTTCACTCAAGTTTGCACACACCAACTCTGGCGCAACCGTAATCGATATCCCGACCGCCCCCGCCTTCGCGCCAAACGCGCACCGAGAGGCCGGCTGTCATCTCAAGAAAGAGCAAAAACAAGAACCACAACAAACGGCCATTTCGCAACGGGCCTACGGAAACAAACGCATCTTCACATATCTTCCTCTCGACGAACAAATACCGCCTTGTTTCGATTTTAGAAACAATTCTGCCACGAAAAAGCTGCGTCGAGAATCAAGGCACACAAAAGCGTTTTCATTGATCTGATGGAATCAATCATTGGGTCCAGTTGCGACAGCCGTAACCTTGGCACGAGGATATGAGAGTGCAAAGTCCACTGTAAAAAGTACTTGTGTACTAAGCGAATTCCGGAAACAGATCAAAGTGTTTATTGACACGAGACTGGATCATACTTCCAGTACTAACTTTGTAGTTGATTTAAATCTCTCGAAGCTATGAGTCCGTTCTGTCGAGGGCTACCTGTATGTAAACACCAGCTCATATGCTGTACAACATGGGACTAAATTGATAGTTTGTAGGGCAGGGGTGTCCAAACCTTTTCGTTTGAGGGCCGCCTACAGAAAAAAAAAAAATGGAAGGACGAAAGGGCCGCTTTAAAATTTGTTAACTTTCTGAAACAGTCGGGAAAGCAGTCACATATTGTTTGGATTGTCGAGTTCTGTTCAAGGTGTTTGGGGTGGCCAACAGCCCTTGTATCTCACAGAGTAGATCCGGCACTGCACTTAACAGCAGTCAAATCCCATCTCCGCATTCAGAACCCCCCCCCAAAAAAAGACCAAACTGTCATAAGGTGACCATTTTTCAGTTACTTCTGATGTCTTCCTGAATCAGCCATTCAGCACAAAGTGGGAAAAAAATATTTTTGCTTCTAAAATGGAATTATCTTTATTCTTTTAATCATTTATTTGTATCTTTGACTAAAGCGAAAAGCTCTCCGGCGCACCCTTCCCTTCTCACACTGCCCACCTTCACCCGTTTTAACTAACGGCCGTAGTTTGGACACCTTCGTATTAGAATACGAAGCATTTGGGGTTCAGGCTTTGAACTATTGAACGGCGAGCGGAAGCGGCTCTCTAAAACGGGACCGACGACAGCACGGAATGAAATCTACCAGACAGAATTTAGCTGGAAACATCAACTGGGAAAAATGACAGCAATACTTCAACATCCATTTCTAACATTTTATTATTGAAGGCATCCAGATAGTGAATGACTCCAATTATTCACTGTTCAACATAAGGATGATGTAAATGGTGTGTAGAAACTATAGACACCTCCATGTTTTTCTCCCATTTGCGTGACAGCTACATTCCAACCCGCCACCACAAAAGAAAAAAAAAAGATATTTTCCTTGCATCCATATTTTGGGGTCAGATTTCCTTCGGCCGGTCAGCATCTCCTCTGCTAAGTGGAAGCTGCGAAGGAAAGATTCTGTGTTGAGAATCCTATCCTAAATCGGAGGGCATGTAAAGCAGGGCTGCCGAAACTTTTTCGTTGGAGGGCCACATACAGAAAAGTAGAAGAATGAAAGGGCCACTTTAAAATCCTTTTTGAAACGCGTTAATGTCAGTTAAGAGAGCAATTCGATATCGTTTGTATTTGTCGAGTTCATTTCATCAGTTCCCTGTTAAAGGTGTGAAGGCAAAGTTTTTGGGGGTGACCAACAGCCCTTCATCTCACAGAATTCCAACTCTGCACTTCACAGCAGCCACACATCATCTCCACATTCAGAACCCCCCCCAAAAAAACAACAAACTGTCGTAAACAGTTCCTTGAGGATCATGAATTCGATGCCTTCATCAATGATTCCGTTCTGTCTAGTCCCCAACAGGTGGCAGTGGTGTTCCCGCACCTGTTCCTCATTAGAACTCGGACTATTCAAGGACGTCCTGTACGCCAACTGACTGTTCTATAATTTGCCTTGCTCATGCCATTTGTTCAAGTGCAGTTTTCTCGACGTTCTCGACATCGCGCCGTATTGTCGTCTTCAGTTTTTTTTTCCTCTGTATTAGTTTGCTTGTGCTTATTATGACTCTCAGTTTTTGTGATTGGGTCACCTTGTCTCCCCGCTCACTGATATGGCTTCAAGAGTCATGGGAGATATCGTTCAGTATATGATCGCATGATTGTGTTTCCAGGGGATTTATTTTCACTGTTCCGCATTTGTGCCACCCCGTAGATATTCCCCACTTCATAACCGTGCGGCTGAATTATGATCAAAGTTGTATGAAACAGCACATTGTATTTTAGTTCCATTAATGTTAGCGTTGCTGAACTTGATAAGCGATAGTCTTGCGTGTGGTGACTCAAACCGAAATGAGAGGACCCCGTCAATACAATACAATACAATACATGCTGATTTATAATAGTAAAAAAAATAAAATAAAATAACCATTGGCGCAACAATTAAAATGACTCAAATGCCTCCCAAACGAAACATTCATGGGGTGGGAGTGACTTGCGCTTCTCCTTACCTTCACATCGAATTGGTTGACTCCACTTGCCATTGACACAGGTGGCGGAACCCCCGCTTTTTTCACCTGGTTGGATGCAGCGATACTCTATGACCTCATCGTTGACGTATTTTTCTTTGTTGTCAGTGAAGGTCATCGTGACTTCCGCATCTTTGGGCTTGGAGCAGTAGGCTAAAAATACAAGACAGATCATGTCACCTTCGAGCTCCCCTGTAAGGTGTGGTGCGGGGGTTGAAAAGTGGCTGCCGATTCCCTTGAGAATTTCAATGAGTGCGGAAAAAATGTACGCTCTGTCGTTCGAATGCACATCTTTTTCCATCTTTTTCTAGGGTAAGTTCTTGATCCAGATGTATTTCATCTCACTGAAACTCAACCAGACAAAAAGACGAT
Source organism: Hippocampus kuda (assembly GCA_901007745.1). NCBI lineage: Eukaryota > Metazoa > Chordata > Actinopteri > Syngnathiformes > Syngnathidae > Hippocampus > Hippocampus kuda. The sequence continues at coordinate 59,809 of CAAKHF010016180.1, forward strand.
GGACAAATACAACCGACTGGTTGGTCGGTCAGAGGTATGCGTGTAACCGACCTGCTATGGTGCTGCGGGTATGACACCCCCCCCCCCCCCCATCACATGTTCATGAAAATTGGTGAAGGAGCTCATGCGTCATCATCGGCATGATGCAATTTAGCAAAGCAGCAACTATCAATAGAGGATATTCCCAAATTTCTATTTAGGAGAAAATAGCGGTACATGCAAGTCTTAATGACAAACCCTAATAAATTGCATACCAATGAGTTACAGATGACCCCCCGCCCCCCACCACCACCTTGCTTTCATACTAATCTTTCACTTACGTGTACACTTTATGTCGTTGTCCACAATGTCCCATCGTCCATTTTGACAGGTGATTGTGTCTTTTCCTTCCATCATATAGTTCTCCCGGCACTTGAATGTTACTTTAGCGTCAGACAAGTATTCCCTCTGAAATGCAGTCAGAATGACTGCATTTTCAATTTTCGGAGGCGGATTGCAGGTCCCAGCAACAACTGCAGGATGTATAATTGAGACAAAGAAAACCATCATAACATTGGAGAAAAAAACATTCATTTTATATACAGTATATGTGTGTGCGTGTGTGTGTGTGTGTGTGTGTGTGTGTGTGTGTGTGTGTGTGTGTGTGTGT
>CAAKHF010016180.1:65267-90850 GCA_901007745.1 Hippocampus kuda
GCGACCCCCCACCCAAAAAAAAAAAAAGTTTTAAAATGATTGTATGGGGGCAGAAATGGATACTGCGATTGACCCTCAAACATTTATTGTCATGACTTTCATAACGCACTGAAGCCGCACACTTGTGTGCTGTGCTGGTTGAAATCAGACAACGGGATCTCAGGAGTGTCAAAGAGGCAAAGTGAAGTTTGACATTCACCCTTCAGTACACTGAAAGGGGTGCGTTGGAACGCACGCATTGATCCGTTGACTGACACCAACAAGCAATAACAACTCACAAATATGGTACAATGAATCATTTCAACAGCGATAAGATCACAAGGAAAATACCTGAAAAAAAAACTTTTTTTTTCCCCTCACCATTTTCTTGCAAAGCACATTGGGTTAAAAAAAAAGTATTGCAGTTGTTTTACAATGAGCTCCAATATGAATTCAACATTTGTGGATTCCCGGTTGGCGTGAAAGCAAACGTGTTGATCACTTGTGAGCAAATGCAGAAGCTTTTCATTTTTAGCAAAGTCTTCCAAAGTATTTGTCCAACCAAAAAAAATAAAAATCTGCACAATCACAGCACAAGACGGCGACTTGAACTCCACTTGGAAGCACGGACAAATCCGTTGACACGATACAACATCACTATTTGCACGTCACACTGCAGTTGAGCTTTTTCGCAATGTTTTGCCAAAGACCATGTTTACTACCTGATTTAGACCTTAAAAGTAAAAAAAAAAAAATATCACACTCCTGTGGCCATGAACAGAGAGAGTGTGAAAGCGTCATGCCAAGAGCGCCGCGCCAACAATTCTCATTGGCCGTCGCCCTCGAGTTCCGAAACCAAAGTCCTTCCAAAACGGCCGACCGCTGTGCTTTTTCTGTTCTTATCCGTTCGCAACATAACGCGCGAGATCAAACACCCCAAAAATGTGCAAACTGGAGTGGAGAAAAAAAAAAAAGCTGTTATCCACACGCACAGCAGTATAATCGAGCATGGCTCTTTTTTCAAAGAATCGGTTGAATGTTCTGCTCTTCTTGAGCAAAACAGCAGGCATCCAGGTTAAAAAAAAACTGTTTGCCAAAACTGCCAAGAGCGTTTCACACGAATAAAGGTAGTTTTGAACGTTCCATCAGTGGTTGAGGATCAGCTTAAAAGTGCTTTGCTTTTTTTCCAATGCATGCCCAAACAGAGCCCCCCCCCCCAATGTTAAGAGACTGCATTTTCGCAGGAGTGAATCTTGAAATTTCATGCATGAACATTTTTTAATTTTTTTACGAGTGGCCACTCATAAGTACTTCTCGCTGGCGTCGAGCCCAACGCTCCGACCCGCAAAATGACCACAGAAATGATCTTGAGTCGAGATTTGTGAAAAAAATGTACCCCAATTGGGACGGAGGAGGTTTTTGGCCTGCTGCCAGCGATCCCCTCTGACTTTGTTTGCCTCTTGAAATCTTAAGAAGCTGAGATCTTAACCGAGCGGATTGTGATTTCATGTCTCGGGACCTCCAAATCACAGTCACAATTCAGACTGCTGCGGGTCCATAAAAAAAACACTTCTGGACTCCAAGTCGAAGGCAAGAGCTTGGGACGACTCGTCCGCCGAGATGGGCGGCGGGCGTTTGCCCGCAAAGCCATCGCAACATCGCCTGTGATCAAACCAAATTCCAGTATTCGCCTTCAAATCGTTTTCTCTCAAGTACTTGATCACCACAAAAGGGCCTTTGACAATTTGAAGAAATTTGTCTTCTCAGAGGTGCACGAACAAAACAGAGAAAAGGCGAAATAAGCCGGCCGCTGTCCATTCCTCGGAGCTCTTTGGCTTGTGGAATCCATCCAAATATCGACAAGACAGATTGAAAGAACCCTCGGCCGATGTCGCTTGAAGCATGCTACAACGAGACATCGCTCCGGGTCGCCCGAGCGGAGCGCGGTTTCCGCGATGCTTTCGTCGGGGTCGCAATTTGGGCGGGGACTGACCAAAGGGTCGTCGGGGCCGCTCATCGGTTGGGGGGTGGGGGGTGGGGGGTAGGTTTGCCGGCGTCCGATCCAGGGGCCGCGTGGCGGCTCAGGTGGCGGGAGTCTCGGCCTGCAGACTGGACATGCGGATCTGCGAGCTGCTCTTGCTGAGGATGGACAGCTGCGTGCCGCCGTTCACTCCGCTGCTGGCGAGCGAAGGGTGCCGCTGCTTCAGGTCCACAGCAAAGTACCTGTTCACCGTCCAGCTGCGCCATTTCCTCTTGATCTCCGATTGCACCTTGAGGGAGACACTTGACAAGGTCATTATCAAGGGACCCTCGGGCTTCACTCTCTTCTATTTGTCCGTCCGAGGTTTCTTCCCGTTGTCAAACTGCGCGATGGAATTACGCAAGCAATGGGTCTGGGTCTGAACAAACTTATTCGAGAGTACATGTCTATTTGCGGCAATAGACTCACCCAGGAAGAAAATGTTTGTCGCTCTTGGCGATGTAGCTCAGTGACAGAATTCATTTTTCGCTTGCTGTACTGTACATAGTTAATTTCTATTTAATTAGCGATTGCCGTTTGAAACAGAGAGAGAGAGAGAGATTTACCTCTCCATTCAGGAAGCAGTAGAGGACGGCCACCACGAACCCCTGAAAGAACGCACATGTCAAATGATGAGATGCAAAATCCTGAAGAGTTTCATGAAAATACAAAGTAGACCCAGATGACGGAAACAAGAGTGGGAGCTTTTTTGTCCGGGAATCCCACGGCACGATGAAATCATGCGAGTACAACGACAAGCTGGACGCTGAAATCAAATTCGGCGATCAGCCATCCAATTGGGAACGCCGATCACTCGCCCCCCGCCCCGAGGAAAACGCTCCTGGCCGGTTACCTGAAAGGATCCCAAGCCGAGCTCGAATACGAGACGCTCCCTCTTGCTGACGTTCTCGGGAGAGAAGGCGAACACGGTGTAGTGGATTCCAAACAGAGGAATGAGCAGCAGAGTGGATCGCGCCAACCTCCTGCCACACAGCAAAAAGATTCTCGATGGCGTATTTGGAGAAAATTGGGTGCTGCTTAGAAACGTCCAAGCGGGAGCTTGTCGATGTCAAGAGCAAACGACATTTGGATTCTTTGGCTTTTTGTTTGTATGGTACTGTTTCTTTTGTGCTTTTTACTGTCTTCGTTTTGAATGTATTGCTTTTAGCGTTTGTTCTTGTACGATTGATTTTTGCTCCCTGCACAGCACTTTGTAGACTGCGCCGGTTGTTCTCAAGTGCTGAGCTGAGGAAGACAAACGTGACTTACAGGTAAATGCTCGATTCGTTTCCTCCGATATCTGGGGACTGCAGTTTCTGGACGAGGATGACGATGATGCCAATAAACAAGACAAAGTTGATCTGAAAAAAGAAAAACATAAATAAACGACATGATGATCGTGACAAATGAGCACATCAAGCTTGAAGGCGGAAAGCGCACCATAATCGAAGCCAGCACAGGCCCCTTGATCACCCACCAGATGGCGGCGTTGTCATTCATGTCCCAACATCTGAAAGAGAAGACGACGACTGAAAAATCAACCTCCAACCGCGGGGCTCAAGAGTCTGCTGCCTCTCCTACCCGATGTCATCAAAATGCAGCCTCAGCACCGCCCAGATGGTTACGCACAAAGTCGGCGTTCCTATCACGGAGGTTCGTTCCATCATAAGAATGCAAATGGCAACCGGCATCTCGGAGTCAGGCAGCCTCACCCCAGCCAATGATGATGTACCAGTAGAAGTATCGCTTCTCGGGGAAGAAGGTCTCCACCAATAACGTGAAGAGATAAAGGCCCTCGATGAACAGCCAGAAATAGTTGGAGAGGACGCAGTAATGGAAGAATACCATCACCGCCCGGCATTCCAACTTCAGGAGAGATTGCGAAGAGCGGACGCGTCTTAGCGGGGGAGACTTCGGACGACCCAGGCACGTGTTTGGTCCGAACGACGGCGGCCACTCACGGTATGGATGAAGCAGTGCTCGCTGTCCTCCTCGGCGTACAGCACGCCGTCTTTGATGAAGACAGAAATAGCTCGCAAGATGAACGACACAAACAGGTTCATGTGGATGAAGTTCCTGGTGCAGTGCAGCTTCCTGTATGCGCAAAGCAGATGCCGTGAGAAGGGTTTTGAGGACGTCCACGCTGAAGCCGCTTCCTTTGCGTTTTGCGGACTGAAGACAATTAGGCTCGGCGTAAAACAATACCTAGAAGAGCCAGGCAGTTGTGAAAACATTGATTCCATATCGATGGAGCAATCGTAACAGGGTTGCAAGCAGAAGTAATGCGCTAGCACTAGCATAAAGCTCAACGAATGGATAGATTTTCGAGTGGCGATAGAAGAAGAAGAAGAAGAAAACCATTATTCGTCTCACAATGGAGAAATTCCCGATTGACAGCAGCAAAGTTATGAAGGGAAGAAAGTAGAAGAACAAAAGTATGGGAGCTGCTGTAAAGGCAGCCACTAATGTGGCGCCATCTTGGGCAAATCTTCGCAAAAGATTTTCAGATTCGGAGGTTTCAAATGAAACATTTTTAATGGGTCAACAGTAACAGTGTGTGCATTCCTCACCAAAAGGGAGGGGTGTGCGGCTTTCAGGTGAAATGTCAGGACGAGCCAAAAAATGAATGACGTGAGGTGAGGACATCGCCGGTGCCTCCTTCCACTTCAGTGTCCTCCATTCATCTTACGATATCACCGTGGCATGAACAGTTTGACTTTTTTCCATCAATTTCACCCGAAAGCCAAATATCCAAATATATCACTTCTTGAAGTACTTCGTGAGTACTTGAAGTAGCAAATGGCTTGCAAACAATGGCAGAACAAGACCGCGTGCAATAAAACCAAAGTACAAAAGGCTGCCGCATCATCAGCGAAAAAGAATCTTGCTCATCGACTCCTTTTTTTGTCCAGCCAGACGTGAACTCTGTCGTCGCGGCACGTCTTTGCTCACCTGAACCTGCACAAGATGACCATGGCTGTGGTGAGCGACACCAACGATGTACTGTAGCCAACCGTGTAGAGAGCCTTCACTGACGCATAGTACATGTCCTGCTTTGGAAAAGGAAGAAAGGAGGAAGAAAAAAAACTATTTTTGTACATGGAAAGTGGGAAAGGCACATGACATTTGGAATTTAAACAACATTTCTGACAAAAGTGTGTCCGTAGCGTGGCAGAAAATTCCTCATTTGCCTTTTCTCCGGATATTTCTTTAGTTGTTTCAGAATAGCACAATACTACAGAATTGCCAGAGTCCGCCCACCTCTCCAACGGTGGCTGCACCCTGGCTAATAAATTGCAGTTGCAGAAAATTACCAATTTGGAAATTGCTGTCACGCTCGAGTGGCATTTGCGCAGGTGCTTGTGTACCAACCGGATGAGTGTTGTTGCCTTCTTCGTAGAAGCAAGCGTCAATGTAGTGAGGAAACGTCTCTGACCAGCCAAACTCGGTGCAGTTGCGACTGACCTTGCCCACCTCTGCAAATCCAAACCAAATGACCCCCGTTCACTTTTCGACAACGAGCGCAGCACCGTACATCCAAGTACAAATCCAAACCGGTTCAAACCACGAATTCAGAACATAAAAACAGTCGAGGCGATAAAAACAGTGCCGAGTCGCACGAATGTTCACTGGACAGGCAGCAAGCATTCTTTTCTTTGCCTGCATTCTTTTATAAACGCCGACAACGCAACTATTGCTCTATGATACTGCATCGTTTGCCAGTGATCCGATACCCAACAGATACAGGGCTCGCATTGCCATTGTTGACACCACTGTAAGGTCGATGCATCCTCCAATCGCTCATTTTCAATGAACATCCATTTTTTTATGATGAAATCGTTAAAAATCCCGGCCGTCATTCGGACAAGGTTTCTCGGTGAACAGTCAACAGTCCGCGGAACTCACTCACCGTCGTCGTCTTCGCTCATGAACTGCGAGAAGAGTTCAGGACAGTTGACCTGGACCACATCGCCGACGCTGGCCGGGCGCCAACACGTCAGGTTGTCCCACATCCACGGACACCCTCGAGACACAACACAGATCAATGTGCCCGCAGCTTTCTTCGGCCGTTACAAGCGTCCCCATTTCAGGGGCTGCGAGGGTCACTTTCCCCGAATCCATTCACCGATATCGTAACTCCGCCGCGTCATCGCCGGTTCAAACAAAAGCGCTCGGGCTCTTAAAGACTTGGCCAGGTTTCAGCCATCCCGATATTCTGCTCAGCGCGCGCCCCGCCCCTTCCACGTTCTCCGGTCGAGTCGAGCGTGTACCGGCGACCGCTTTGAGTGGAAACGTTTGCTCGGTCAGACGAGGACACAGCTGGGAACAAGTTTTCAGCTCTTTTGTTGGGTGGATGGTGTCGACAGATCTTTCTTTGGATGTGCTTTCAAGTAAGTCGGCACTTGGCACGCAGCCATTCATTGTGTTCCAGTTTCAACGTTGATCGGATTTTTCTTTGCTTTCTTTGGTGGGGTAGCCACGTTTTGCAACGTCACCGGCAGTCACTTTGGAAATGTTTTTGTTATCGACAAAGAAAGAAAGTCGTCCGTGGCTCAGCAGCAAGCGGACACTTGCCCGGACTTACCGAATTCGGAATCCTTGCCGCTCTCGTCCAAGGCCATCATCTCAGAGCATTTCTCCTCGTCCCTCTTGATGACGCAGTTGGAGGGGACTTGCTGGCATGAAACCTGTCAAACGGAGCAGCGGTGACGAGACGAAGAGAGTCGCCGTCATGTTTGGAACGGGAAAAACGCCACAATGCTCTAACTGGAGCGTGCCGTCAAGTCAAGCCGCATTTGACTCGACCGCACGCCGGGCAGCTGACACGATCCCGAAGGCAACCCAGAGGAAGGCGCTTTGCTCGTGACAACAAGTCAAGAAATATCTGAAGGCGTGCATTTTGGCTCACGTTGGCCGTGCGTTCGAGGCGCAGGCCGCTTCTACAATGCGGATTATCCCGTGTGGCCTCAGCGCAATTTGGGACGAGAGGTCACAGCTGGGGCCTCCGCAACCAAAGATTCTTTCCTCCTTCGAGCTGAGTAACAGCTGCGCCATGCCATGGCTTTACGCTGGGACAAAGCGTCCCGCGTCTCCACTTTGGGTTCGGCATGCAACATAGCGGGGCTGCCCTCCAGAGCCCCCCGGTCCTGCCTGCATTCGACGCCTCCCTCCTCCAACGCACCCGATTCAAGTCAGCAAGCCTGCTCAGGATCCCGATCATTTGAATCGGGGGTCTTGGTGGAGGGAGACACCCGAAAACAGGCTGTCGGACTTGGGCACCCCCACGATACACCGTGCCTCCACTACCGGCAGGTCAGCGATATCCTTGACAGCGCCTCCGGGGCAATATCGTAACATCTGATAAATAGCTGGCGTTGACATCTGCGCGTCTCGTCTTATATTGGACAAAACGCGACCATGCTAGCTTTTTCATCGACCGGAATCCCGTGCGAACGAGCGCCCCCGCCGGCGGGCCAATACGGATCCGGGCTCACGTATCAAGGGCGCTGCGCCATGGCTCCGCTCCCCGCAGGCCAAAAAGGAGCAAGGATGTCTGCGGGCGTCTCGGACAGGAAGCTCCCGCGACGTTTCTAGGCTTGCGCCAATACGACCAGCGCACCCAAAAGCCGATTTGGGTGCAATTTTTGAGGATAGACCTTCACTATATTTGGAAGACATGTTCAGTTGGACAACTGATCAAGAAGTGCCTTCGATATCGGCAACTGGATTCGTTTTATTTCTTGACTAGCTCCTTGTAGCCATACAGCATAAGATTGCTCAACAGTATTTTCCGTATGTCTAAATCTTCTTGATAGCCTGATATGGCAACCGATCATCTTTCATTGACGGGACTCATCGACCAAGTGCGGGTAATTCACTTTAAGGCCGCTTTAATTATTTGGCATGGCTTGCGGCCAGCGCAAACAATCTCCGTGTGCGGGCAGAAAATCCCATCTGGTTCCTCTTAACAATGCGGGTCATGTCGAGCCGAGAGGTTAACACCTCGTACTCCCCCCGCGAGTGTGCGGGGACAAAAAGGGAGTACCCATAAAGACATTGTCGCGCACGTTCCTCATGCTATCGTTAGCACGAAAATAGTTTTTTTCTGTTTTGTTTTTCAATTCGGAGTCCTCCTGCAAACAGATGCGAACAAATAACAGCTCGGTCATGTTCAGGTGGAGGTGATGCCAAAGGACCTTCCTGCTTACCAGCAACTGGAGCAGAAAGACGGCGCAGACGAGCGGGCTCAGGCCAGCGCTGAACATTTTGTTGCTTTGTGCCCGGTTTCCTTTTCAATGCGTGAATGGCCGAAGAGTCGAACGGGAGCAGGAGGAGCACAGCTCACCTCGGCTTCTGAATACAACAACAAATGCGGAAAGAAGAAGACGATAACGTGTGAAAATGTTGGCCTCTGTTGACAAAAAAAGGTTGCTTGGTTTCGGTCTCCGCAGCACGCGCGCGACTCACCCAAGCCGTCATTGCGCTTCTCAACGTCGACACCAGGTCACCAATGGTGACGCGTTTTGTAAATTGAAGCATTCCGCTTCATCCATCCGGTGTCAAAGGTCGCTCCGCATTACCGGCAACACGTCGGATTCGTTTCAAGTGAGCGTCGCGGACTCCTTTATCAACGGGTTCTGTCAAAAACATTTATGGACGGAATTTCTGGGCACGGCCGAGGCGTCGAGTGAATCCAGTTTGGCGGGCTCGCTGTTGCGTCGATGTGGTGCCCTCGGCTTTTTTGAGCCGCGATCGCCGACTCTCACATGCGTTTCCGTCCGAATTGACTGCTTTTATTTTTGGCTGCGTGAGCTCAAATGGACTGAGAAGGCAACGCGTCGGTTCATGAAGATTTGTCCGTTCGATGGAATCGTTTGCGAAAGGCCCAACACAAGTTCAGCAATCACGTCGGTTTTTATTTCCTGAGGTCGAACGCCGAGCTTGCCAATTGTGCCCCGAGGTCCGAGTACGTTCTCGTCCGTGTGGATCACGTCATCGTGCTGCAGCTCTGGACAGGCAGCGAGCGCACGAGCGAATGAGGGGGAGACTTGATGCCACGACTCAAGCCAAGTAGCAGAAACGAGTACTCGGTTCTTTGTCCTCCAAGGAGAACTTGGCTGTCCTACTCCCCAATAGCCCAGCCAGAAACAATCCCACCCCCCCCCCCCTCCATGAGCCCTCCCCCCTGTTGTCAAGGGCAACAGCTGAGTCTCCCATTTGGACCAGGCTTGATGGCCCCGATTTCTGCTTCTTTTTTTTTTTCCCCAACTTCCTTCAAATCAAATCTTTTTCATTTGAGTGACGAAAAAGTTTGACTTGTACTTCTCGAGGATGTCTTCAAAATGAAGCACTTTTGGTTTATCGGAAGCGTGACTAGCCAGAGCAGGCCCACGTTGCCCCGCCAAAATGTATTCAGCAAGCGAGTGTGCATATTCTCTTGTCACATTCACAGCGTTGAAAGGAGACGAGCATGAAATCGATGGCCCGATGTCAACAACTTCTCACCGTCGCGTTGCCGTCCACAATTGAGATGGACTGCGGATCGCAACGAGAAAGGGGCTGAAATATATCGAGAAGAATCGTTCGCTCCCTCGAGGGAGTCGTCGGACGTCAGCGAAAAAGGAAGGCGAAGGAAGGATTGTCGAGAGCGAGCGAGGAAGGGAAGCGGGGGCTGCCGGATGATCACTCGCTCGCACTGCCGCGGAAGGCGCGCTGGGATTGGACAGCTCGTTGGAGAGAAGGAGGGCGTGCGATTATGAAGATGTGTCTTTGTCTTCCCAGAGGCAAAAGCTCGCTCGGCCTCACCGGCCGTAACCTCGTCCCACTTTCAAGCAGCACGATTCTTCTTTCGCTTGAAACGGCTCTGCCGTCTTCGCCGGCAAATATTGAGCTTTTCATGCTTGGTTGAAGGCGTTTTGTTGAATCCAAATACTTCCTTCGGGTTTCACCTCAATACTTTCAGTTGTTACATTTACATTTACGATGGAAGATGATGCAACAGAATCGTTTTAATTCAGTCAGCGCGATGCCCATTTCTTTACGTTTGGAATGAATGAGGGTCATTTGTCAAAAATAACGAGATGGCCGACATCTGGACCAGGCGACTGCTGCGAAAACACGTTCTGACTTCAGATATCGAGATTTTATTGGAAATGTTCCTTTGCGTGAAAGCATTTCAGACACATTGAAATCAAGGGTTGGTCGGTCTGTCTTCTGTTTTGCCCTCTTGACGGTGGACAATTTTGTCTTCCACTTGATCGCAACAGTGGCCAAGATAGCTTCGCTGTGTTTTTGGTGGTGCAAGGCTCAACTCCAAAAGAATGGAAATCGGCTGTATTGTGTAACACCAGTGGCATGCGCGCTGGTCCAAATGAAATCGAAAACACACCACAACAACAAAGATCACCAAAAACATTTTCAATGTATTAGCATGACCTTGATTAAAAAAAACAAAAAATAAAACAGATCTGTACCGGCAAGTGACGCTCTGATAGATTTGAGAAATCTTTCTGCACAAAATCGCCCTGAGGGAGGGAGCAGATCGAGGAACAACCTCCACGCATCCCAGCAGACACATGCCGCAAGATCCCGACGTGTGTCTGCAAGATCTTGCCGTGCACGCGTCAACTAGGATGCAAAAACAAACACACACACACACACACACACACACACACACACACACAACGCCGGCACTGCCGCAGCCGTGCACACTTGGTGTGATGGAAGCGAGATCTTACCATTTTCGCATTCAGTCTTTATCTGGCTGCTCCCGCGCTGATGAGAAATCTCCGCAGAGGGTCCATGTTACTCCGCAAAAAATAAACAAACAAACATAACATTCATCCCAAATGCGCCGAGACGGAAGTGTCCGGGGGCTGAAATAACTCCGACGTGATCATTTGCAAGGACAAAGCCCCGCCGAGCGTTGAACTCCCTCCGTCCGTCTCACTCTCTCTCTCTCACTCACTCCGCTATAGATGCAAAGTGAGCGACTCGTGTGCGCGCGCACACAATAACAAAGCCAAGAAAACAAGCATGCTGAGTAACCTGGGACAGCATCACCTTTTCCCGTCAAAGTGAAGTGAGCATCGTTTTTCCCGTAGTGTTTGGCCTCGCCTTTGCTGCCAATTCAGATTTGGCGCCGGCGGCTCCTTGGCTTGCTGCCCTGCCGCTGCACCGGCGCAGCATCAGCGGGGGTGGCGAGCGAGGGGTGGAGGTGCCACCTCCAGTAAATCGAGAATTGATCAGTACCAAATGACTGCAAATGGTCACGGGCTGTGCGCGGCGGAATCCTTGACTGAACATACCTTTGAAATTTGGAGTCCTCCGGTTCCGGCTGATGGTCGGCACAAATGCGGAGCAATTTGCAACTGGATCGATCCACGTGGGCGTGCCAGCCTGCACCTCAGAAGAGTTATGTCATCACCTCCCTCAAACCGAGGGGCCGCAGCCAATCTGGACCATCTGGACCGGAACTGGGACTTCATATCCATGACCAGGAGTCCCAGTTGAGCTCCTGCGTCTGAGCCCGTGCAACCCTCGTCCATCTTTGCTCCTCTACCTGAACAACAATGTTGAGATAGAATCATTATGACTGTTCGATGACAGGACCTCCCCCAAGGCTATGCAGGTAAACCTTTTGTGTATTTCCTGCTCTTGGGGGGAGGGGGGGGGCGATGGCCCCGACCTCCAGAAAGAAGAGGTTGAACGCAAGGCTGGAAACTATTTGTTGCCTTGGCGGAGTGACTTCATTGGAGGAGCAACATTTCTCATTTTGTGGAGCAAGTGTGCTGGGGTTTTTTTTTGTTTTTGTTTGTACCGATGAGGGGAACCGCCTCAATTTGCCGGGAGTCGGTTGTGTTCCACCCCACCGTGGCGCACAGCGGCGCAAAGGCCCTCCTCCACCCATGCGAGTCGAGGAAAACAGCAAAACCAAGAAAAGTCCACCCGCGCACACAGCTCGACTGCGCTTGGCGGTCGACTGGCTCTGGACATGCAATCAAGTGCACGTCATCAACAGCGCACGCACGTGCCGGATGCGCATCCAGGCCAGTCACTTCGAAGACACGAGCATCCGGATGGGAGTCGTGCGCGCAATGTACAGACGTCATCACTAATTGATCCTGTTTTGAATTCGCAAAAGAGAATGATATGCTGCCGTATGGGTTGCCATAGCAACTGGAGCATTTGAATGCGAAGGGGATGTGGAGTGCCGCTGGAAGGTGATTGAGGATGCTGGCGTGGGAATGGAAATCGGCGAGCGCAAAACCGCCTTGGGGGGGATTTGATTTGATGTGATGCACAAAAGAAAAGATTCTCTGAGACTCTCATACGAAAATGATTCAAGCACGCTCACACGCCACGATTTGATTTACGCTACATATTGAACAGATGGCTGCGTCTCTATCCTTATGTGGAACAATTATTCCAGAATATAATCCAGATTGGATCAAACCTGCACATACGGCATGTATTCCATCCATCAGCCCATCCGTTATCCAAGTTACTTCATCGTCACCAGGGCGGCGCGCTGGAGCCCACTCCCAGCCGTCTTTGGGCACGAGGCGGGAGGGACACACCGTTCACAGTCACACCCCGGGACAATTTCGAGTCCTCCGTTAACCTGCCATGCATGTTTTGGGAATGTGGGAGTAAAGTTGAGTACCCAGACAAAAGCCACGCATGCACGGGGAGAACACGCAAGCACCACGCAGGAAGGCCAGCGCTCAAAATGAACAAAAAGCAGTTGCTGAGTGCGACTTTTGCGCTGAAAAAAAAAAAAAAAAGACCCCAAACAAGTGTTTCAAGTTCACGTAGGTTTAATTCACGTCTTGTGCATCACATCGAAACAAAGACCTGGAAAGAAAAGCGAGAACCGTTGATCTCATTCTGGGTCACAGATGGAAGAGCTTGCCCAGGGGAAGACAGCCAACGTGTTTATGAACAGGAGCTCTTCACCATATCAGTTCAAATGATACAAACGCCGGCAGCTTTCGACTTTTCTTCCTGCGGTCGAAATGTAACGTCACGGAAACATGAAGCCGACGCAGAGCGCCAGAGGATGATGAAGGCAAAAGCGTTTTTTCAACGGGATTGTTGCTTTGTCTTGATTTGAAACGTCGATTTGCTTTTGTTGTGTCCAGGAAAAATGCATGCTGTGATCTCATTATGCTGCTGCCCCGCTGGAAACGCGACAGAAAATCCATCTTGGCCAGAGGCGGGCTGAGATCGCTGCAGATTATTCTTTTCCTCGCCAACGGCTGAGATCAGGTCCTGGGACAGGACAAAGAATGGGAGTGAGCGTTAACAGTGCCAAACAGGCTTTTGACGTGTTTCTTGAGGAGTCGACACTCTCAAGCGGAGTCAGCTTTCTCTTCATTTCAGTTCTTTGTCAATTTCGGTTCATTTTCCTTTCGAATATCGCACGATGCCTCATTATTGTCAATGATGAGCCGGCCCGTTCATTTGAAACAGAAAAACTTTGGAGATTTTTTCTGTGTGTGTGTGGTAAATATATAACGGGACTTATTGTGGTGCGGTACGATATTAACCAGAAAAGCGTGAGAGTCCATTTATATCTCAACTCAACTGTATTCCTTGAGCACTCTAAAACGGCCACCGCTGCATACAAAGTGCTCTACATGGACCAAAAATAATTCATACAGCAACAAACGAATTAATAACAAAGAGCAGCATTCTGGACCAACTGGAGACGCTTCATGGAGGATTGGCTGACTCCAAAGTGAATTGTAATATTCCGATGAATGAACAAGATGTTGTCGAAGTCGGCCTCCGGAGAAGAGGGTCTTCCTCCAAATCGCTGGTGGGTCAGGGTTATATCCTGAACAATTTGCGCCGTTCTGGGTTTTGCAGCCAAAAGAAACATTTCCTCTCCTTCTATTTGAAATTGGTGCGCGAGCGGTGCACAGTCCTTGACGTGGTGGAAGCTAGAAACGGAATTGCCGGAGTCGATGCAGGAAGTCAAAGTGCACAAAGTAAGCTTACGAGGGAAGTGCGGGTTGACCTCCAATGCGGATGAGGTCAAGTTGGCCAGCGTGAGGTAAGAATCCACTTCCCTTACAGCGATGATCGCGGATCACCGCTGTAAGGGAAGTGGACCTTTGGGGACCGCCTTCTGCTCAGATCGCGCGTGTCTTATTATGTGAAGGGCGTGGCTTTAGTCGGAGGCAGAAATGAAATTAGCCTACGTTTACCAACTGCCCCCCCATGACCTCTCACGATCAAACGTTCGTGAACGCTGTCATGTACTGAAATTTGGGGATGTCGACATAGCATCACACTATTTTGTATTCCACGCCACCGAGTCATGTTGCCATTTAATCCGTCTCTGCTAATTAGCAGGTGGGAGGAAGCGAATCCCAAACGAGTCTTCTCTTGTGACGATTATTTGACAGCAAAGTGTGTCACAGCCTGGGGAGGAATGTCAAAATGCAACCGCCTCCGCCACCTCCCAGGAAAAAAAAGTCTGTTGTTTTTCCCCACTACGTTTTCATGACACATTGATGTCTCTACAGGAATTGCTCATTCCTAAATTGGCAGCAGGTGCGGCGAGAGAGACGAAGCCGCAATTTTTCCAATTACCGTAATGAGGGGTGAAGGCGGAGGCTCATTTCCACTTCAAATCAGTTCATGCACACCAGCGCAACACCTGAAGCGCAGCCTGGCCTCCTCTTTTCAAGTGTGTGCATGCGGCCGCGTGTGCATTCATCACGTGTGAGGTACATAATGTGTTCCCACGGGTCACTCGTGGGGACCTCTTCTGGTCTGGGAAGCAGAAATCAGGTCCCCACAAGGGAAAGGATTTGAAATCAATCAAGTCACTCTGGTGTATTAATCACCACAGACCCGCGGTGTCTGTCCAAATGACCAGTATTGATGAGAACACTTTGGCCGGGCAATTCGTCGATGCTAGGCCAGCTATTTCAAAGCTACGTTTCATCGGACATTAACTGTGTATGCCAGCTAGGGCATTTGTAGAATTTATTTCATTGGGGCTCGCGCTTGCTTTCTCGGGTCGAGTGATTTATTTTTTCTCATTTCAGTTTCAGCGGCACTGATTGAACAAATGGGGGGAAAAAAATGAGGCATTGCCAACGTTGCCACGAACATGAAAAGGCTGACTCGCACGTTGTGGACAGGTGGAAGATGAACTTTCTCATATTTGGGGGTGTAAATCCACAATCATTTCTTGCTGGCGTCATTCAGCAACTTCATGTGAAAGACGACACCATTGTCTGCCGCCTCTTACTGTTGAACCGGCCAGTGGAAATGTCAGGTGATGCATGTTAAACCTCTGGCATTTTAATCGACAATGCTGAAGAGGATCAAGCGGCATCCCGTTTCACCTCTAAAAATGGAGTCGAGAAAAAAAACAAAAAAAAAACACTCTTCACTGCTCGTGATTCTCTGAGTGTGGCGCGTATGGCACGTGGGTTCCCTCCAGGGGTCCTCGATGCGTGCGATGTGGCCAAGCTCCATGTCCTGAAGTGACTTGACGAGAGCTCATCAAGCCACAAAGGACGGAAAGAAACCGAGGAAGCTCAATACTTGGAAACAGTCCTTTCTTGCCTTCGTCACATCTCAGCCAGATCGCTGTAACGCACTTTACTTTGGAGTCAGCCGATCCTCCATCAAGCGTCTCCAGTTGGTCCACAATACTGCTACTTGCCTCTTGACTGGTACTCGTAAGAGGGCGCACGTCACTCCTACCCTGGCATCCCTTCACTGGTTACATTTTAGAGTTTTCCGAAGATCCTCTGATTTGTTTTCAAATCTTGAAATGGACTCATCCCACCTGACCTCCCTGAGGTCCTCCACCCCCGCCCGGTGGCTCAGGTCTGCGGACCGGACCCTATTTGAGCTACCGAGAACTAAGCGGAGGCTCAGAGGAGATGGAGCCTTTTCCGTTGCCGTTCCCTCTCTTTGGAATGACCTCCCGCTGAGCCGTCTTTAAAATTCGTCTTCAAATTCATTTTTATTCTTTGGCTTTTTGACTCGGCATGAGACTTGATTTTTAGTTGGACTGTGCCTTCTACTGTTTTTCACTATTCATTATTTTATTGTCGTATGAATCATTTTTGCTTCATGTACAGCGGTGGCCATTTTAAAGTGCTCTAGACTTGAGCCGAGTTGAGTTGGGGAAAAAAGGGCACAAAACCACCACAATCTAAATCAGAGCCAAATCAGGAGAACACAGATCATCACAAAAAGACTTGGATTCATCAAAAATATGGCACATACACGGCCAAAAAGTGGACATCCTTCCAAAATTGAACACGTGATGAGTAAAAAAAAAAAACTGGCCAGGAATGCTGCCAAGAGGCTGATGATGACATTGAAATGCTCTGTTAGAAGCGTCAAAAATCAGCAATCGTCGTTATTCTGAAAAATTGTCAGTGCCCAAATGGGAGCCCACCAAAAGGCATCGATAACACGACACGCCGTAGCCCAATTTGCAAGCGAAATCAGATCATTTTGCTTTGGGATTTGAAGAAAAGAAAGGCTGCACTCTTGATGTTCGGCTACGTCGGCTTATTGAGCATCTGGGCGACTTCCCAAAAAGTGCATCGCTCTGCATAACCGCATCGAAGATTTCTTGAGCTATGGCCAGCGCTCAGATTTTAATGTATTTTTTTTTTCCCCTTTGTTTGTTTTAATCAACGGAGCTGGAGTCAAAGCCTGAGCGGTGGTGCGCTCTTGAAATTCAGATCACAGACTTTTGCCCGCAAAGCAGGCCGCTCTCCGGGGAAGGGGAGCGAGAGAGATGAGAAAGAGCGGCCCGGGTGGGAGAAAAAAGACGGAGGTGAACGGCGAGGCTGTCCTGCGGCATACAGAAAAGGACGAGGTGCAAGTGCAACCTTTGACGCAAACGTCCCAAGTGTGCCGTTTCCAAACCGAGCGGGTCCCCAAATTTCACTTTGTTGCCAGATCAGCTCTCTGGAACAAGAGCCAATTTTGATATCCCCCCCCCCCAAATACTTTCGGACTCCCTTCCAGGCTGTTGCATGCCTGGCATCGGACGGCAAAAACAACACAAAACAGTGAAGCCGTAAAAGTCGAAGCGCGTTATAGCGAGAATTCGCCGTACGGCGCTTAAGATGATCATTTCCTCGGGAGAACATTCGATGAGACTGCATCGAAAAACAGCAAGAACAGGAGGCACTCGATGAAAACCGCCAAGCTTGGCACCGTCATGTGAGCTGACTGGTGGGAACATTTCGGATACGCACACACACACAAACACACACACGCAAGCTCTCCTCCACATGAACATGCTGTCCCCCCGTGCAGTGCCTCCACTTCACTTATCACTATGGCAACCATCTACAGTAGTTCGCCATTTTCCTCTGTCATCTCATATCCCCCCTCCCCCCCCTCCAAAAAAAGTTTGCAGCAATTTGGTATTCACTCCTCGTTTCCGTCCTTGCTGTGTGCATTTTGGTTCTCCTCTGCCAAATGCAGCCCGGCAGGTCGGCGTCGCAAATGAGAATCTGATCTTCTTTGGCATATGTGGAGCCCGTCCCCTTTCTTACTTTGGTCCCCTTCGTCCAAAGGAATAATTCCTGGTGCATGGACACGGTCCCATAACGCGTCCCTTTCCAACTGTGCATTATTGACCGCGCACGCATCCCTACAGTCCATATCCGGGCTCTGTTTGTGAGAAACACATTGATCTCCTGTGATTCCGTCTTGGCCTAAATTTGGACTTATTTGCATTTACGACAGCCAACGTGGCGGCAGCGTGAATCCCTCGCCGATTGATGTCGATGTTAGGAACCTGAAACGCTGCTCTTGCGTTTGCTTTTTATTCTTTTGTCTTTGATGCTTGCTCCATTCTATCTGCCTATCCATGGAGCCCTCCGGTGACCGGTCACATGTTGCCATGTGCAAAAATCTGAATCTTCATCGGTCATCACCGTCTGTCAGAAGATCCACTCGTGAGGTGACTTTAAGCTAGAAGGTTCTGCACGGTTTCAGCCCACCCTGTCTTGGAATTCCTCTCATTAGGATCAAAGGTAGTAATAATAATGAGAATGAGAACGAGATGTCATGCTACTAATGAACGGATGATGAATACAAACAAATATGGAGAACAGGCATAACATTTTTTTTTTAAATGTACAGTCTACTGTATGTCACCTTCCATTTGGCTGTTGTGCTTATCGTGAGGAAGATCAGATATGCTTTGCGTGTGTGTGTGTGTGTGTGTGTGAGAGAGAGAGAGAGCCTGTCGTCAAATGTGTTGTGGAAATGCGGGCTGGCAGGCAGGTCAACAGGCAGATGGCCAAACAACGCAGGCAAGCCGCGGTGGGGATTGGATTAACACGACCATCTAATTGCATTTGAGAAGTCGGCAAAAGCACATGAGGAGAAATGACAAGTGGCATGACAACGATGGCTCAATCGGAAACGGTCGCAACGACAACTGACAACATTTGGCAATCCCAAATTCTTGCGAGCTGGCTTGTTGGCATGAAAAGCGCTCACGCCAGCAATGCGACGGCGACAGACGTAGCGTGCGGCATGAGACTCATTTATTGACAGTCCAAAACAAAGTCTTGCATTGTTTGTTTTCAATTTTCTAGTGACAACTTTCAATGCCAAACAGGAAAAAAAGGCACAGACGGGATGTTTGCCTGCCACAACATGCAGCCACATTTTTGGGGAACCTGAGTTTTGTTCTTCCTGCTGACTGAAAACAGGAAGAGCCCACTTGGATGGGCTTCTGTCATTTTTTTTTCAGACAATACTTCATATCAGTGAACAGCCTCTTCTTTTTTTTTTTTTTTTTACTTTACAGCATTCTCTCATAATTGCTATGTTACCTCCTTTTCTATTGCAAGAGAACAACTTTTACAGGAACTTTAATCTGAGTGTCATAGGACTGGGACTGCGTCGATCCTGAGTGTTTTTTGTTTTTTTGCATTTGTATGCAAATTAGTAATCACGGTAAAGGTTAACATACTGGGAGTTTGTAGCCTTTTCTGCAATGATAAAATAAGATTAAAATGTAATCAAAATATTTTTTAAAAGAATCCTTTTTCTGGGAGGCAAGCCTCGAGTGTGTGTGTGTGTGGGGGGGGGGGATCTGTCAATTTTAAATTTAAACAAGATGAAATTGAATGTCAAACAGACATTTAGAGCTTCACCAAGTGCCCCATAATTGTTTTTTTTTCAATGATTACTTTATCGATAACATGCCCCCCCCAAAAAAAGAATCAGTTTCCAGTTAAAAGAACGCATGACGTTACGTCATTGACGTAAGTGTTCGTACTCTGACGTCCCGAGATGAGTCGAGTAGTCTGTTGCTCTTTGACGCCCTCTGCTGGACAAGAGAACTACGTGCGCTTAGCCGCTACCTGCATTCGCAGCCTTTCCCGCTTCTTCTTCTCCATTAGTCTGCAACGCAAGTTCGGGGTGCAGAGTTTTGTTTGTGAAATGTCGGCTCACAAGTTCATGGTTAGGCACTTGAAAAGGAAAAGCGGACGGAAACTTTGTCAAAGGGGCAATCGGTCACCTGCGGTTGCGGGCCTCGACCAGCTCGCTCAGCTGATCCTGAGCCACTCGGAGCTCTTCTACACTCTGCTGGTACGTGAAGTCCCTGGAGCCCAAACTCTCCAGTAAGGAAATTTTGTTCGATAGTTCACTGGTTCGATCGCGGAGTCGCTGGATGGACGTGTAAAGATTCTCGTTGCCGTCTTCCTGCAGCCATAGAAGTGGAAGAGCGTGGACGGTTGCACTGGTGTGTTTTGTGTCGAGGCCTGTTCAAAGTACGCCCCCTTGCGGCGAGCCGCGAGACATTTCTTTGGAAAACAAAGCCGATGAAGTACCTTTGCGTTCATGATCTCGATGTGAACAAGAAGCGAGGCCAACTCCAGCTCCTCGCTGTAGCCGTTCTTGAGAATGACGCTTCTGTAACCTGCGATGAAAACGGGGACGCTATGAAGACGGCCATCCCTCCAAGACAAATGCAGAAGCAGCGTTCGAGGAAAACCGGACATCGATCTAAGCGGGAGACAAAATGGCCGCTCTAGCGAACCCAGCCGGACAACGGGGAAGCGTACTCAAGGTTTTGCTTCCTCACAGTTGCCATCGGGGACACACCGGAAGAAAGAAACAATAAAATGCACCGAGATCCAAAATCTGGAAGACCAACTCCAGCAATGGATTCACGAATCCGTTTGCTGAGCCGTTCGACGTTCCGAGAAGGTCAATCTGAAGCGCGAACCTGTACGTAGCAGACGGACAGGGTACGTTGCCTGAGCCAAGAAGTTGGGGTCGCTGAACATGTCTTCGTCGTAGACGGTGAAGCGCAGCAGCGCGTAGGCCGGGTTGTGGATGTCGAACACAAACGGCTTGGGCGTCCACACGGGATTGAGACCGTTATCGGCTGGAAAACACGGCGGAAGCGGGTCAGCGCCGGACCTTCGCTCGTCCCGTCGCGCGATCGGCGCACAACAAAAGCAAGTCCGACCTACGACGTCGGTCTTAAACTTGCAGCTGTCGTAATCCGCGCCGCAGATCTCCATCTCCACAAAGGGGCAGACGATGCTTCGACCGTTCTTCGGCAGGTGCCGAGCGCCGAGCAACTGATGGCAAAAGAAGAGGGAGGAGCCGCGCAGTTCTAATTGATCAATGAGCGCACTTCTGAGAGATGGGAGGGGAAAAAAAAACCCCAAAACCATCTGAGTGGCGAGGTGGCGCTCACCTCCAGCTGGATGGTGATGGGCTCCACCCGCAACGTGTCTTTGTCAAAAGGGTCAAAGGTTTCGTCCCTCATGATGTCCGGTTGGGGAATGTAGCCGCTCCCGCCCCCGAGCGTGAACAAGGCCTGGTTCAGTTGCATCGCTTTATCTGCGGGAAGGTGGATTTTTATCCGACCCGAAGCAATTTGGGAGGAGAGTCGGTGGTGCACGGGTTGCCGCGGGGCGAGCCGGTGTCTGACCTGGAGTCTGGAAATTGAGCGCGACCAGCTGGGAGCCACACAGCCACATGGGGAGGGGGTCGTAGTTGGACGAGTCCAGCCTCTGGCCGCGGGGATAAACTCTGGAAAGCTGACGCCGGTTGTACTGGAGGAAGCGCTTCCCTCGGCCCCGCGTGGTCAACTTCTCCGCCTTCGTCTCCGGGAAGGACGACATGTCGCGGTGGCAGGCTCGCTCTGTCCCGATCTCTGACGGCGGCAAAACAAAAGTCGCGTGTGGCCAAAGAGCAGAGAAGACGGGGGGGGGGCAGTCGGATCCCTTACTGTCCTCGTCGAAGGGGACGGGGCGGCAGTAAACGACCAGGTCCGACAGCTCCACGGCAATCTTCTTCCTTCTCTCCATCTGCTTCTCCTCCTGCATCTGAAGAGCCTCGTCTTACTTTAATCGCCGTGACACTTTGGAGATTGGCTTTCAATTGGCCTTTCAACGTCCCGATTTCGCCTCGTTCATTCTCCTGAGCTGACAAAAGTATTTTCACGGACCCGCGCGTCTGCGTTGTGCGTCGCTTCCCGGATCTTGCTGACCCAGCTGCTCAGCTCCTCCGGGCCGTCGGAGGCCACGTCCAGCATCTGGAGCGGCCGAGAGGCCGAGTGGCCGCAATGGACGGTGAAGACGAAAGGCCGCGAATGTTTGCCATCTTTGTGCACCACTGCGGGAAAGAAAAGGAAAACGTTGCGACGGGGAATCTGTCGCCTTTGCGGATTCGTGGATGAAGAGCGACGATGGGAGGGATTTCCCTGCTCTTCCTTCCCATGTCGTGGCACTTGGATTTTCAATTTCAGGAATGAAATCTTTTTCGGACTCACCAACATTACACGTCTGGACATCAATGAAGCCCTTCAGAAATGCACCCAGGGGACTGTTCTCTGCTGACTTCAAAAAAAAAAAAAAAAAAAAAAGCTTGTGTGGGGAGAAGCAAGATGAGCCGTACTTTTGCGGATGATACTGTACGAGGCACTCACTGCTTCGAGCATCTCTCTCGTCGGAGAGCTGGGTACTTCCTCCACATAGTTTGCGGGGAACCACAGCTGCTTCTTCCCTCCATAGTCACCTCGCCACCTAAAAAAAAAACGGGACTATTCAATCCAATTTATAGGCGAGAGAGAGAGAGAAACAGAGTCCTAGATTTTGTTACGAGAAAGATTGTGAGGGCTACTATTTTGCAAGTAAGTAAAACTTATTGTGTCCACAGTTGGAGGGGCCATTTTTTTTTTGTTGTTGTTCTTCGACACGACTTGACGCTTTCCGTCATGATCACACGCCAGCTAAAATGTCCCTCTAGTCAGGAATAAGCTGAAGCCGATGGCGGATAATTTGGGGTGAGACTGATTGCAGGTCAATTGCATGCATGCGTCATCAATTTCTCGACCGTGGGAAGAAGCTCGGTTCCTGGGGGGGGGGGGCGTGTTTCACTGTGCTGCTTAGATGTGCACATTCCAAAATAGACCCAGATGTACTTCTGCTGTAGTTCCGTTTCAAAGTTGCCAGGAACCCGTCCAGGGTCCAATCGGGCTCCCCACCACCCGGAATGGGATCAGCAGTTGGAAAACAGATTTTCAAGCTTCTTTCTGGACTTGGTCCCGGGACGCGAGTCCAGCAAGCGAGTTGAGAGTTTGTGTTGAGACAATGACGATATTCCGTAGGGATTTTTCTTCACAGCGTATCAGCCACTTTGCTAGCGGCTTTTGAAGCGATTGACGCACGGCGAGACTCACCAGCCTCCCTCCTGCTTCTCCACGTTTAAGAGCAGCGCCTGTTTGGGGAACCCCAACTCATCTTCCCTCTGGGCTCGGTAGTCATACAGCGCCTTGACCGTGCACTGTGGAACGCAGCAGAGAAAGAAAAACGCAAAGCTGGATCGCCGTTTCCGACTCCCCGAGATGACGGGCGCACGGACGGCGCGCTCACCCGAGCGGTGGGCATCTTGTTTGCCTCCACGTAAAAATGAGGAGCGCGAGCTTCATACAGCGCCCCGTAATCAAGTTCCTGAAATGACAACAAGGAAACGTCCGCTCCTCAAACTTCCTCTCTGCATTCCTGCACTTCATCGTCTGCGAGACCGAGGGCCGTTCGGGACTCTTTTGCCTTCACACCTCGAACAGAAAGCTGCACTCGCCAAAACAAACGAGACGTAATCGCTTCCTTCACTGGCTTGAGCGCGTTTCGTTGACGAATTTTCAAGCGGCCCTTTCATCCTTAAACGAAAACGTTCCGAGCCCCCCCCCCCCCGGATGAAGGCGCAACCCGCAGATGGGCCGGCGGGCTGCGACCTGCGTGTCCCGCGCGACGTTTCGAACGCCCCTTCGTGCGACTGACCGTGGTTCCCATCCGATCCAAAGCGTCCTCATTGATGGGATAACGCAGCTTCATCTTGCGGTACAGGGGGTGCTTCTCGTAGTAGCTCACCAGATCCACCAGACTCTCAAACTCTGCTGAGCTGCCCAGCATGAAGAGGCGACCTTCCTGCTGGATACGACAGTGTTTGATCTTCCCCTCTGCCCTGCGCACAGGTCGGAGGGGGGTTGGGGGGGGGGGGAGACTTTCAATCCTCGGCACAAAGCAGATGTGCGTTTCCTCCGCAGCGTTCGGCGATTGCACCTGAAGGAGATGGCGTAAGAGTTCTGCTCGCTGCGTTTCCGCACCAGGAAGGCTCCGTCTCGAGGCACTCGCATCAGCATGTGCTCGGCCTGAACTCGGGACAGACTCGAGTGGTACCATCTGCGCGGCACACGTCGGCGATCGAATGAAAAAGGACGAGCGTACGAGTCGTGCGAGTGCCAGATGAGGCGCAACCTACTCTCTCCTCTCGTGCGCGTTCGGTTGAGGTAGCGGGTTGCCGAGCCTCATTTCAAACTCGTTGCAGCGCAGCGGCGTCTCTCTGTAGTGGCAGATGAGCTGGTGAAGGCTGTCAAACACCGGGTGCTCAGTCAGGTAGAAACGAGTGGCGCCAGATTCTTGACGCAAATGGATCCTGCAGTGCTGGACGCGTCCCGAGCGCCTGATGGAAGAAATCAAACGGCAGATGTGCGGCCGCACAGGTTAAAAACTCCCTTTTTTTTTTTCTCCCCAAGCGTTGCCATCACCCGTGCAAATACAATCCAGGCCCAAC
Source organism: Hippocampus kuda (assembly GCA_901007745.1). Taxonomy (NCBI): domain Eukaryota; kingdom Metazoa; phylum Chordata; class Actinopteri; order Syngnathiformes; family Syngnathidae; genus Hippocampus; species Hippocampus kuda. The sequence continues at coordinate 89,380 of CAAKHF010016180.1, forward strand.
GTAAGAGGGAGATCGACCAAAAGCCGTTTTCCCGGGAGAGCACAGTCTCTATACTCAGAAAAGTGCAGAGGCGTGCGAGACAGCTCTCTTATTTTTTTCCTCGATGCGCGCAGCTTGCCACAGTTAAAAACAGACGTGCTGCGCCGTCGTGGGCGTGAAACAGCTGAACGGATTCCCTGCCAATCACGGCAATTCCTCTCATTTCCTTCCACATCTATGTGTGAGAGGCAAAGTGCTTGACATGGCAGGGGTAGACGTTGATTTGCGTCCACAGCACAGTCCGTTCCAAAAGGAGGTGCGAGAAGACCTCCGTGGGCGGATGATGATCTACCCTACGTCGAGCTCGCGCCCTCCACCCCTCTCATTCGTGTCCGTGCCGCAGCTGTCGTTATTCTTTTTTGTCTAGATTCGATGTATTTTGGGTCATCGTTTTGTGCCATGGGTTGTTACGTTTGTGACCAACAGGGGGCATCGGAGGGCTTCTCCTCCAGCGTCGCACCCGTTGGTTGTTGATCGTTGAACTAAAGTCGTTGTTTTTTGCTTTTGGTTGCTGTCATGTTGTTTTGTTTCTCTTAAGTGCTGTGATTGATTTCCTGGCGTTACTTTTGAGTTTTACTCTTCGTGTAGTTTTTTTTTTCCCAGAGTGCCCCTGCTTGTGTTTTTGCGGATACATTTTGTGCTTCTCCCGCCTTTGGGTCCTCGACCACGGCAAACCACGGCAGCAGCAAAGCGGGGTGGTTTTCAAAATCCAATAAAAACGATCGATCGGAAAGTCAAAGCATGAAAGCATCTTAGGGGAGGGACCTTTTCACTCCGAAAATGAAAAGCATCACTCACCAGAAGGACAAGGTGTAGTCTCCAACAAAGGTCTCACTCTCGCGCACCAGGAAGGTGCCATCTTGCGCTCCGCCCTCGCAATAGTCCTGCAGGAGTTTTTCCGCCAGCTGACGGCCGTCGCAACCTCCGCCCAGCTTAGCGTGAAGCCAGCGCTCCGCGCTGTGCAGCTCGTTGTTGTCGCCCCGACATTCCTGAGGCGACGGCGTGACAAAAGAGAACAAGATCGCCGGCTTTCCGTCACGCTCGTCTGGCTGACAGCTCACCTCGTTGGCGTCATCGAAATCTTCTTCTTCGTCAGCCGTCTGGTAGCGGGACGTCTCCTCCGAATAGTAAATCTTATTACTGGTCAGGACAAAATAATGCGGCGTCCAAGTCTGTATGCACACACATCGTCGGGTCGTGGAAAACGAAAGCCGTACAAGGAGAGTGTCGCACATGGCGAGCACTCACGTGGTCAACGGGGTCTTGGAGGTAGAGGATGCCGTTCTTCAACGAGTTGCTGAGGTCATTGTCCGAGGAGCTGCCAGTCGTCACTTCCTCGTACAAGGTGCCCTCCAACAGTTTCTTGTGCTTGGACACACGGACAGAAATCACTTTTTTTTTTTTTCAACTCCATATTCGAGTAGTTTACCGG
>CAAKHF010016188.1:22046-32259 GCA_901007745.1 Hippocampus kuda
GGGCTTTTTTTTTTTTTTTCCCCCCCCCCCCCCCGTCTCCCACTTCCTCTCCCCCGAACGCTCCCTTGTGCTCAGCCCTGCCTCCTCGCCGTCTAATTCATCAGACCGTAATCCACCCCGGCCCACTGGAGGCAGTTTAGCGGGGACTTGGTGCAGCTATGCCCCGGCTTTCCTAATGCCCTCCATGTGGCTAATAAGCAGCCGTCTAATAGACGCTTTACCTGCGAGAAAGGATCTGAATGGATTTGCGGAGACGGCGTCTAAACCGAGATGCTGTCTTATTTAAGGCACCTGTCGACCCATTTGTTCGTGTTACTGTAAAGCCCTTCCGCGCTTCTCATCTCGCCGAGGCCTTCCTCAGCGATATGTCGGGCAATGCCCTGCTTCCGCCTCAAGAAGTTTATCCTAAAATGTGACAAAGGTGTCAGGCCTGTTAAAAGATGCTGACATGTCTTTGTTTTCATCCTTTGCCTCTCCCGCTCTCTCTTGTCTCTCAAGTTTTAAACAGCTGGAGGCAGTTGACTATTTTGACCGCATCAGCGGTTTTTCATTGTTGGTCCGGACAAAATAAGAAGGTGAAAGAATGGGTCAGAATCAGCTTGTTATAGAGTAGAGATGAACAGAACAATGGGATCCAAAAGATTCAATTGTTTCCTTGATGCAACGGGAGGCAAAAAAGGAGCGCACTACTTTTCTCCAAACAGCAGAGGCGCCGTTGATTCATTTTCAACTAGTTTCAAAGTCTGAAGAAGAACATGCCAGTTTTGAGAAGTTGAGCTCACGAAACATTCTTCTTCATACATCGTGAGGCACTCACATTAATCATCCATAGCATAAATGTAATCTATTAATTGATCATAAATATTCCAAATGTTTTATAGGCAACCAATGAACTTCCTTTGTAGCATCAACATGCTTCAATAATTCATACCCAAAAAAAAAATCCCATAGTATTTCCCTGAACCGGCGCTGGTGGTGCTTGCCCGGCGCTACACAAGCACCTGCGCTGGTCCAGCCGAATTCCCTCCTGACCAGTTTTAACCCTAAATAGCCTCCGGCCTTGTCATGTTCCCTTTAGATCCCCTTACTCTGGTCTCTCCCTCCGCTGCCTTTCCGCCGTGCTCCACCTTAATAAACCCACTGGCGTAAATGTCACTGGCTCCCACCTTCACGTCAAAGGTCACTGTCAATAAACGTGCCTGTGTTTGTGTGTCTCCGAGAGAGCCCTTACCGTTGCTGTCCGTCAGACGCAACCTGGTTTGCTTCTGCTCAGCCGCGCCTCTCGCGAACGTCTGTCACACGTTGGCGGGCTAATGAAGGCCACAGCCGCTCTCATACATCTTGATGCATTCACTGTCGGCAACAGACGCCACAATTTTTCCACTTAATTTACAAGCCACATTTACACTTCCTGCTTAGAAATTGGACGGGGGCATTGATTTTCTGTTAAAAGGTAGGAGGAGAGCTTGAAATGCACATATTTTGCTTCAAGTCAACTAAATCAACCATAAAAGGTAAATTGGATTTGTGGTCCAAGGGTTGTACACACACACACACACGTACGCACACACACAAGCTCGGAGTCAACTCAGACAGTAATGAACTTCAACTTTCTTTCCAGTGACAGCGAGGAATACTCAGACAGCCTCAACAGCGCGCCCTCGGGGACAAGGCCTCCCAGACGGCACAAAAGGAAGGTGAGTCTAGCCTGCTGTTTTGGAGTGTAACATGGATGCACTGTATCCCATTTGGCGCTGACACCCACCCATCATAAATCTCCTGTCAGCTGTCAGTTTCGGAGCGATAAAATCAACATAGCTTTCACAATGAATGGTCTTCGTTTCCCTCAATTGACTCTCAAGATGTCAAGATTAAAAGTGTAATGACTCGTCTGCTAGAAATGTTGTGAAGGGGTGCATGTCTTAAAAGTTTTGGAAATGGCTATTTTCTACCATGTAAAATCAAAGTGGTTATCCACTGAAGAGGATGTAGGGAGATTTTTGTGGGGGCGTGGCTTGTTCTTCTCAGAATTAGGGTGGCGGCAACTCTGTCGAGGAGCCGTAAGGGGATGCCTGGCGTTATAAAAGCCTTTCAGACAGTATAAATTGAACTAAAGGATGACTCCGTTTATTTTGAAATTTGGGAGCCCGTAGGGGTTGTGCTGCCAGGATTTGTGTTATGCCGACGAGGACTGGGCACTATGTCTAGAAAAGTTTGATATTAAGGTAACGACCGTCACGGCTCACCTGTTGTCGCTGTTTGGTCATGTGACGTTCACAAGCCGAGCCTTTAAGCACTGTGATGTAGCTTTAATAATAAAATAGGACAAGTGACTGGTTTACAGCTGAAGGCTGTAAATTTCCCCAGTGTGGGACAAATAAAGGATTATCTTATCTTATCTTATCTTATGTCATTTTCAGTCGACAACACGTGACAGTAAAGGCAAAATGGCAGCTACCTGACATGCATAAGACAGGTGGATTTTTCTGCTCAATTCAAATTCCACAAGCGCAACAATAAACAGAATTCTGTGTTTAGACTCGTGAGGGTGCATAGAACAGATTGAAAAGAAACCTTTTGACTACTCCTGAATAACAACACTTTGCCTCCATGTCCTGTCTTGACCATCACCTTCACTGGTCCACTCCATTCTGTGAAACGTTCTATTTTCAGACATGACAAATGAGCGCATCCCACCGGTAACATGAAGTGTAACTTTTTGAGTGCCCGCAGTAAAAAATAGAAGGGACCATCCACATCTAAGGACACCTACCCTAACTTTCCAATAGAAAACCGCCCATCACGAGTACAGCTGTGTGGAGCTGAATAGATACCGCACCATGGAATTTGTTCCCCATGTTCCAGCTTCACTAACTGCGCCCCGCAGCTCCTCCCAGGCTGAATCGCAGCATGACTTCCATCACCTCAATGACGAGCTTTGGTCTTTAACAGTTCATCTCCTGTCGCCTAAGCGCGGCTCCGTGTGATCAAACATGCTGCTGATGGAAATCATACCTGACCGTCACAGGAAGCAAACAGAGAGGAGTTAGTGAGGGAGCAGAGTGGAGGAGGTGGTGGGGAGCTTTGGAGGAGCTTGCCTCTTTGATGTCACTACAAACGATCCTGCGCTCGGGAGATGTCACACATACGCGCAAATGACTGCGCTGAGACATGTCATACCGTAGGAGCGCATCAGGACTCGGAGACCGTATTGAACAAAGGCGGCCTCCGCACGCTCCCGTCACGGCTAATATCGCTGAGCGACGTTGGCTCCGAAAGTCGGGCGAGCGCGCTCAGGTGAATTATTAAAGCAGCGGGTGATTTGTCTTGTCGTGTTAAACCGAGAGCGGCCTGTGATCATGGTGTCGTTATGAGCCGCGTCGCGGGAAGTGCAACATGTCAACCGCTTGTGTTAGATTATGCGCTTGCTTTTCATCACTGTCTCTTGACTGCTCTTGTGCTTTTAGTTCGACAGGTGTCAGGCAAACGCAGGCGCGAAAGGGCTGGCGGCGGCCGATTCGAGCAGGAAGCACCTCAATGTTACCAAACAAGGTAACGAACGTTTGCATATCACACTTAACCAAAACTGCCCCCAAAAAGACCTTTTAAAATGACTTGAAGCTTCCAATAGTCACCCACTGGGTATACCTGCTGTAGAAGCAAAACTACATCTCATTTGAAGCAATCCCGCTATTTGTGACCAAGGCCCGTCACAAATAGCAAAAAAAAAACACAACTGACATGCCCAAAATATTTTTTTAATTGCCTTTTAGATTGCTTGACAATTTTTTAAATCAGACATGCAAATACATTTCTAGATACTGTAATTTTCTTCCGCTGATTCCGAATCTTCCCTCAGTTTTTTTTCTGCACCACATCATGTTTTCAAAAAAAGATTAATAATGAGACTATCCATAGTTCCCACTCACAACCAAGGTTAAATTTGGCACCACTCGTCGTAAAAAGAGCTAAATTTAGCCTGGGTTGTTACGGAGAGTCTTCATCGCACTTGTACATTGTGTCCTTTTTTTTCCCCACAAACGTAATCTGCTATTTTTAGGAGTCCTGTTGCAAGATGAGTTTGAAATATTATTAAACTATTTTGGGATCATAGTTTGTTGTTACATTTTATACCTCTGTAGTAATATAGACAATTGCAACATTTTTCACATATATATATTTTTTTCTGACTGGTGTTTACTGTATTCCAAAAATATGTTTGTGCATTTAAAGTCCTGCCTCCTATGGGTAACTGATAATAGATTGCCCTCCTCACCCCACCTGTAGTTCAATAAACTCCATCCACTATTGAACAAAATCCAGTCATTAGGATGTATGTGGTGTTCCCATGTGAATTTTTCAATGGCACATGTCCATTCCCTCTTTTTAGACAACAAACAGCACGAGCGCTGGGAGCGCGGGACAAGAGGCGAGAAGAGGAAGAAGTGGCTGCTAATAAAGGCTTCCTCCTCCTCTTCCTCCCTGCAGCACCGCGTCGAGTCCCTACAGCGGCACGTGGAAGTACTGCGACGTGCCCGGAAAGCCGCTGCGCTCTCAGCCCGAGAGCTGCGCAGCACCAACAAGAAGATGGCGGCACAGCTCAACTCCCTCGCCGAGAAACTGAGCGGCAGCAAGCAGCTCACGCAGGTAACTCCAACTGTACAGGAGATAGAAGTTTGTGCCTTTCTCTTTTTGTACCTGTCACATATTTATTTGCTGCGGGGCTTAGAGCACCGAGTAACAGGTCCTCATACTTGATGAGTTGGATTGACAAGCTATATCTCGGCGGTGCCGCTCCATTGCATCTTCCATGACTGCTTGTTGTGTCGTCCTGATCAAACTTTCAACAGCAGTCTGTCACTTCACTTTCGCCAAACATGTCCACCAAGGTGCTCATTCAGACACAAGTTTGTATTTCTGGCCTGAACTGTTACAAACTTTTTGTATTGCGGATCAGCTATATTGCAGATTTTTTTTTGGGGGGGGGGGGTCATATCTAACTGTCTACTGTAGAAATCTCTACATTAAAGCTGAAATCTGCAGTCTAGAGTATGGCATTAACAATTCATGTAGATCAAATAACACCGTAGCAGTCATGTCAGAGCCACCTTGGTCTCACATGAACACACTCAAAGGGAGCAGCACAATGGCACGCACTCTCAAGCCAGACACACACGGTCATTAATCTGACAGGCCACGGAAACGTCTGGCGGTTTCCAACATGGCACTTGACGGCAGAGGAAACCACCTGATTAGGTGTCAGTCGGTCTGCATTTTCACTCTGTGCTCTTGCAGCACGTGCATGAGTGTATTACTGACCTTACAGTGATGCTAACAGGGATGTGGCCCCTGTGTGCTCCCACTGAGGCACCTGATTGCCAAGTCCAACCTCACAAGTTAACTATACGCACACAAGCACGCACGCGCGCGTTCACCGTTGTAGTCAGAGAGGCGTTGTTGTCTTGTTTGCTTCCTCTTTACTCTTGCAGTATTAATGCCAGCCTGCCGCAAAAAGTTGGAGCCGACTGAGGCGGACCAAGCCGGGGTGTTGTTGCCCTCCCCGGAAAGGGCAGGAGGTGACGGGCTTCAGGTCCGTTCCAGCCGGGTCGCGTGTAATTGGCTTAAGACGGCCTCTGCGGGGGGGAGTGGGCGTGGGGGGGGGGGCATCATGTGAGAAGGACTATGCCACTTTCACAGGAACTTGTTTGTGGTGGGCTCAAAATATCAAGCTCATCGTGTCAATTCTCAAAACGCTATGCCGGGCAACTGGTAACAGTGTAAGCACCAATAGTCCCCATTTAAATGACCAGAATGTTTTCAAATTAGGGCTGAGCAATTAAGCAAATTCAAAGCCACGTTGCTGGTCGTAGAAAAGGGTTTTCGTTTGCCTTCACAGGCGTGCGCACACACACACACACACACACACACACACACACACACACACACACACACACACACACACACACACACACACACAGAGTAAGTAGTACATGGCGTTGATGCTAAATAAATTTCCAACCACCCCACTAAAAAAAACAATAAGGTCAATAAGAGTGTATATTCCCGTTCAAAGTGTACTGAACATAGACACTTTGATAAACAATTTGAGGATTCTTAGTGGGATGCAGCGTTGTCCTCTGTGTATGTGTATTTTTAGTTTTGCACCAGTTGCACTCTCTGGTGACATCTCACACTCTCCAGGACAAGCGCTCTTCCAGAAATCTGCAATTGCTTTGTGAATATGTTAGGCGGGCTAAATTAACGTTATTTAACATACACAAAACTGTTTAGTGTTGTTGCTTTTAAACACTGGACGATAATAAAAACAAAACAAAAAAACTTTACATCTTATACGGAACAGAACATTTTCCAAGTCGACTCTTGTGAGTCGACTTGTAAAATTCCTTGGAGTTATTTAAGGTGGAATGAGAAGCTTTAAGAAAAAAAAAATAAATGGTGACAAAACGAAAAGCCTCGTCCTTTTGACAAAATGCTCCCGCCTTGCGTATGCGAGATCATTTCCTAGCTCGCGCGGATTACGTGGCTCCACCTCCGGTCGTCGGTTTTGTGATGTCGTGCGTGTTTTTACCTGTCTTATCTTTTTAAGCGTGGGGTGTCTTACCCTCCTCTTTCATGTAAAGTGGTGGGATTATCGCAGGATTTAAGTCTGCTCTGACTGATCCCCAAAAAATATATATATCCTAGTTATTAGGAGAATTTAGATGTCGGTTGCCTAAAAAGGAATTGAAGTGTTTTGGTTCAAATGTTTCTTTCTTGTTCAGTTCCCCCCAATGAACAAATTCACGTTTTTTTGCCGGCAAGTGTGGCTTCAAACATTGACAGGCAAGTCCTGGACGTGTGGCTATTTCTGCAACCTGTCCTCCCTTATTTATCCCGCACGTGATTGACTGTCACTCTGAGCCATGTTAGTCATGAGAGGTGTCCTGTCTTTTCCAGCCTAATAGCTCGCCAGTATGTCATCAGTCCATGTCAGTGTCACGTCTCACCAAGGGGCTGAAAATGGCCCCGGTGAAATCAAAGCCCGTGTTACAGGAAATGTCATCAATGCCACTCCCAATTCCTACAGTGCTGCCCGAACCCCCCCCCCCCCCATCACTTTTTAACCACCTCTCGGTGTCTTCAACAAAGCACTGGACACCAAAAGCTAGCGTGATTCTATTAAAAGGTGTCAGCCGCCAACCAGATATCAATAATGTCAATGCATGCAGAGCTGAGAGCCAACCTGTGGGAATCTGTAGTTTCAAATGTGTGTACGTGTGATCTATATCTTCATGTATCAGGTCTCCTGTGAGTGCCATTAGGTATTCATCATTTCGTGTTGCTCGACCATATTTGGTTGAAAGTGTCAACGGTGATGTTTGGGATCATCCATACACAGCTAACATCATTTGGCGCTCTTAACCTAACTACTAGACAGCAGTTGGAGGCCTTCACCCATCCGGTATTTTTATTCAGATGAATTTTCCTGTGGAAGAGGGATTGAGCAACTTTATTTTTTTAGAGAGTATATTTTCCGTGGGAAATGAGGGAAAAATCCACAATCTGTTTATTATTTAGAAAAAAAGCTGTGACTAAAGGTTTAACTTTAGTTTGGATTTGTAATACTACCAATCGCCACGAAACTTCCCTCTACTGTATTACGACAGATTTTTTTTTCTGACAATTTGCCATTACAGTGTATGCAAAACAAACATACATCAATAATAATAAAATTTGAATTAAGGTTATTTTTGCTCATTTTTTTTTTCCTTGCACAAAATTAGTTTCTTGCTCAGCAGTTGAGTGCTGTTCTTGAATGGCAAAATTTTTTTCCCAGATTAAAAATGAGGTCTAAAAAAAAACAGCTTGCAACCATATGAGAGTATCTGCAGCACACACGCGATCAATCACACTTGAAAGATCTGCACTCAGCACAACAGAATATTACATGGCTTGTACACCCTCTACAGTAACACAAAACAATAACACACCGAACATGTAACAAAATTCGTTTCAGATGGTCACTTTCCCTCGCAATAGCCCAGTTTGCACCCGTATACTGCATTGAAATGTAACCACAGCAAGGCTTAAAGATGTTTCAAAGTGTATGAAATGTTGTTCTCAGCCGTTATTAAAAGACACATTTCATGGAGGAATGTTATTTTCATGAACCCACCAACTGCGTGTCCTGGTCACCCTGTAGAAGCTGACGTCTGAGCTGGGGGCCTTGGACCAGCAGAAGAAGGTTCTGGAGATGGAGTTGGAGCAGTGGAGGCAAAGCACTTTCCCCCGTCGCACAGCTGAGTGCTCCTGCCAGGCCCTGGAGGCAGAGGTCAAACAACTGCAAGCCAAGCTCAAGGTCAGTCCGCTCACCGGACGCTTCATTAGTTACCCCTCTCCGAAGTGAAAGCCAATGGAAAAAATTTTTAAAAGTCTGCCTTTAGAAAGACGCTCACTTTCCCTGACACTTGATCTGTATTTTCGTTACCGTGGTTGCAGTTTGCTGACCTCACGACATCAAATTGAAATCTGTTTCTAATACAGTCAAACCTCGGTTTTCGAACGTCTCTGTTCTCGACCAAATCGTTTTCGACCAAAAATTTAGATTTTTTTTATGCCTCGGATGATGAACAAATTTCGGTTCTCGAACAAACTGAGCGCACTTGAATGCACCACTTGACTCCTCTCGCCTTCCTCGTGTAGCGTTCCATTGTGAGCAGATGTGTTCAATCAAGATTTTTTTTTCAAAAAAAGAGCCCGGTTTCGGTTTTCGAACAAAATCGGTTTTCAAACAGCCTTCTGGAACGGATTGTGGTCGAAAACCGAGGTATGACTGTATTTTGTTTCTTGTTATTGTTGCATTCATCCAGTTTTACTGCGTCTGACTCGACTCTCTGCATCCTGAAACATGATTGCCTTAGCCACCGGGAACAGAATGTCAACACAGCATAACCCATGAACAAGCCCCCCCCCCCCTGTAAAGTTAAAACAAAGTCATGCAATTTGGTTAAAAGCTGATTCCAGTGTTCAGGGTATCACACACCCCAGGTAGAGTCGGAATTGCTTCAAGCAAGAAAATGTTGTACAACTACTTAGACCTTGACGTTTCTGTACTAACTTCAAGGCTTCACATTCAAATAGTTTAAAAAGAGAGAGAGAGAGTGAGTGAGTGAGGGGAAAGATCTTGAAACATACTTTTCAATTTCTACATATCGCCTGCAATTGCATGTGATTTCAACACAAATTAGCATTTCCTAGCATTTGATCTTAACGGGTTGAGCCTTTCAGAATGAGAATAACAGTCGAGACAGGTGCCCCCGCATGGCACGGGGGATGAGAACGAGCGCCGCTATACCTCGCCGGGCTCGTCAATGTCATGCAGCAGATTGTTGCTGTCGTGAAACTCAGCGCAGGGAACTCATGTCAGATGGCAGTTTCAAAAAAAAAAAAAAAGGAAAGAAAGAAAGGGGGTCGCGGGGGTGGGGGACAAGGAAGAGGCTATAGGGGCACATGCGATATCAAAAGTTTGCTGGATTGTGAGGCTTCCATAAGCGATGCGGGGCTTCTTTAAACATTCAGAATGCAACCATTCTGTAAGAGAAATCCGTACCTATTGCCCAGAGAACAGGAGAACATGAGGCCCCCAAACCAGACAACCTCGCCTGACACAGGGGCCAGCCAGCACCCAGGAGGGTAGCGGCCCATCAGTAGGGAACCAATGACCTTCGTTAGCATGGAAAGAGGATAGGTGAGGGGTGCAGTGGCCGTTGTGGGGGTGGCAAACCCCCACAGCCTGCTAACCGGAGCGGGCCAGGTCCCAGGAGTCACTTCAAGTTAGAATCCAAGAGTCTCAAAGGGCTTCACAGGCCCTCTGATTAGCAGTATCACCTGATCGAAAAATAAAACATACCTTACACTGTAGATCAAATAAACCTGACTGATCGACCAAAATAAAGAAGATGCTTTGGAGATTTTTTTGCCCCTAAAATTGCAGCCTTTACATATGTTGTTTACATTTGATTTTGTGCTTCCAAGCGACCCCCTTTCTCTCATCCGCTTTGAACACTACGCTTTCCTCTTAACCTCTTTTAGCAGCCCCCCCCCGCTCCCGCTGTAACTATAATGAGGAGGCATGCTGCGGCTGACCTGTCATCAGTGTCGTGAGCCGCCCCCCCCCCCCCCCCCCACCCCCCCCCCCCCCCCCATCTCGCTT
>CAAKHF010016192.1:0-10431 GCA_901007745.1 Hippocampus kuda
CCCCCCAACCCCCCCCCCCCCCCCCCCCCCCCCCCCCCCACACACACACACACACACTCATCCCACTTCACAATGTATCTGGGCATCGAGGTTAGGACCAATTTTGTTCAGACGAAACAATTTGTGTGAGAACATCAAATGAAGAAGTCATCTTATATAAAATTAAGCATCTTCCAACCCAAAGTACACACGCACACGAACGTACAAACGCATACATGCTCTTTTGTTTCCATGACAATGATTCTTGCAGGGTTATTTTGTTTCTTTTTTCAAATGTGGGGAAAAATGCGATTGTGCAACCTTATGCAAGGAAAACAATTATGAAACTTTAGCGAAAACAGACTCATGGGGAGGAAAAATATTAACTGTACTTCTGTAAAAAACAAAAAAACAAAAAAAAACCACGCCCAACATATTCCCATATATCATATTGGAATATGGCTCACACTTTCTGCAGTTGAGTAAATGCAACCATCCGACCTACGTAGGTTAGTTCGTTGGCAATCACTCCGCAGTTGCTTTAGTCAAGGAAGTGCTGCACCCTGTTGCACGGCCACAATTAACCATAGTTCAGTTTGGTGGACAAAATAATGACTAACAAAAATACATACAGAGGAAAGACCAAGACAGGGCGGCCTGTCCAAGTAGTGAACAAAATAACTGAACATGTCCAATACGTCCATGATGTAATGAGGCAAGTCGACATGTTCGCAAGCCCTACCAAAACTGCTAAAAATTTGGAGGGAAAAAAATTTAATCAAATTAAATCATTGCAAACCGAACCTTATGAGCAATTACCAAATGAGCAATGAAAGTGCACACGGTATGCAAATCACCAATCTTCGGAAAGAATGAAAAGTGAGAGCGTTCTTGACAAAACAGGGGAAACGGCGCGTGATCTTCCTATATCTCCCATCTGGATGTCAGTATCTGGTTTCAACCCTTGGATCAGATACACTTGTGACACAAAAGGGGGTGGGGGGGGGACGACAGACAGCCCTTCATACCCAGAGTAGCAGAGGGAGTCATGATATAGTCAATAGTCAATAGTCATCTCGAGGCAGTATCATGCAGAAACACCCCTATCCCCATGGGTAAGAAGCCCCATGTCATGTTAAAGCTAAAAGGTAAGCAGAGCTGCACTGAGAGTCTTTTGATGAAAGCATGTCCGACATTTTGACCAAAAATGAATTAAATAATTGTGACATTTCTTTCTTTCTTTGTTTATTTATTTTATCATGTCTCATTTAAAGCATAACAGAATGTTTTCTTTAGTTTGGCTCACAAGCAGTCGAGCCATAGGGACAATGGTAGCGTGTTGAACCCTATTTGATCTGTCACCTCACTCAGCCTGTGAAATCCTTTCCAAGGCAACAACAAATGATCCATCCGATGCACAGATTTGTCTCTTTCAATACTCCTGAAATAACACAGGTGCATTTATAAATGTACACCACACAGTTTTAGTGGGGTTGGGGGGTTTCTAGCAGAAGAGGAAGCCTTCAATTATTCATGGGTTTATGCTATTCTTGGCAGGGCTCAGTCCCTGTACCCTGAGAACAGCAGGGGTTCAAGGTGTTTGTTTTTTAAGGTGAGTCAGCAGATTTTCGCTGTCTTGCTCCGCCCAAACACTTCTAACGAAAAGTCAAATGTGTCGCAATTTAGCATTTTAGATGATATGTCCATGGAAAGAAAGTGCTTACACGGCTGGTTCGATGCAATCTGTCTTTAGTTGACTTGTATTTGTGACACGTGCTTATGTTTGTAGGACCCCCACTAAAACCTCATCCAGAGTGACAGCGTGCAATGTAAGGCTATTGGATTTACTTTTGGATTTTAAAAACGTGTTGAGGTGTGGAGTCTCCGAGGAATACCCTACAGAGTGTTAGGATAGGCGAGGGAGAGACCATTCCTGGAAAAGCGCTGACAAGAAGGGGAAATGAGCCAGTTATAGCCGGGGAGGGACTGTGCGTTTGCAGCTGAAAGCATCACTACGCCTGTCAACTTGCTTGTCAAGGCGCCTTCCAAGTGGTGGTTCACACTCAGAACGTTCTGCGGGACATGATCTGAATGTAAATGTATAATGGAATACTGGAGGAAGAAGCGCATGAATTGGAAGCTGAGGAAGGTATCATACTTTATTTATTCAAACTGATAGTTGCTTATGAGGCAGCACGGCGGGGCATTGGCTTAGCACAACCGACTCACAATGCAGAGGTCCGGGGGTTTGATTCCAGACTCTGGCCTTCCTGCGTGGGTTTTCTCCAGGGACTCCGGTTTCCTCCCATATTCCATATGGGTACACCCTGAACTGGTTGCCAGCCAATCGCAGGGCACACATAGACAAACAACCACCCGTGCACACAGTCACACCTCGGGACAATTTAGAGTGTTCAATCAGCTTCCTATGCATGTTTTTTGGAATGTGGAAGGACACCGGAGTACCCGGAGAAAACCCACGCAAGCCTGGGGAGAACATGCAAACTCCACACAGGAAGGCCGGAGCCGGAATCGAACCGTGCACCGCGAGGCTGACGCGCTAAACAGTCAACCACCGAACGTTTCTACTCTAACAAAGGGAAAATATTCGAGTCTAGTTAGCTCAAAATTTGGGTTAGTGTTGAGAGAAAATAATTGTGTTGGTTTTCTGCTGCTGCGACGTATTGGCGAAGTGATTACCATGACAGATGATCATAAGAACAAAACGTAACGAGATGTCACCATATTATGCATATGAGATTAATGTCAACGTACAATGTTAAATGCTACAGCAAATCTAAAAACGCTCCAGGGGGAAGGCAGCGTTCCTTGAGAGGAACACACACACACACACACACACAAAAAAAGCCTGTTTATTGGCATGTTTCCACTTAATTTAGTCAAGAATCTCTTGGGACAGCTTAAGCTACGCTCCCCTGCCATGTCATCTATGTGTGTGTCATTTCCACTGGCAAGCTACGATCTATGAAGAGAAATACCAAACTAATCGACATCAAAGCTTGTTTATGAGATTTTAAACAGGTGAGAAGTGATCGCACTTCATGCTACGTCCCAGTGGAAACGTTGGTTCACAAGCCATTAGCAGCTTTTGGAAGGTGGCTCCTTGGTACGTAAACAGGTACGGTATCGCTGCAAGGCATGACTGCGCAAGTAGGCACACCAACACTCAACACCCTCACACCCACACGCGCAGCTTGCTACGCAACACAGCTTGCTACAACTGTCAGGAGTGAATAAATTATGATTAGCCAGATACACGCACACCTGTGATTGGGAAGAAAACTCCTTGAGCTAGGAATGGAATACCAGGACAGGGGTGGGACGTGCAAAGTAACTCCCATTAGTCACGTCGCCCGCCCTATTTCATACATTACGCAACCAAGTTTTAAACCATTTCCATTTCTTGTATGATGAAAATATGTCACGGTGACAGGGGGGCACAGAGGAGTTGAAGGGGGTGTGCGATTTGAAAAAAAGCTGACCTAGAGCAAAGTTTGTCCAAGTAAAGATGGAAATTTTTAAAGAAAAAAAACCCACGTTTCACAATATTGACAATTAGAACCACCGTGATGTAACACATGATGACCTTGTGGTAGAGCTGAGGACATGACAGTTGGTCAGAATAGTGACTCTGGTTGGAATCACCACGTGAAACTCAGTACAACACCCTTTTTTTTAAAAAAAAATATCAGAAAATGGGTTGAGAGAAATTGAGGGTTCTTTCTTCCCTGCCACCAAAAAATAAATAAAATAAAAAAAAGTGTTTGGAGAATATCGCCAAAAGAAAATGTGATCCAAAATCCCTTCAATTTAAATTGGATTTATCACGATATCTCTTCAGCCCTTTTGTTATCTCTGCTGCTCTGGGAAGGTCTTATCTGATTGGCTGATAAAGTTCAGTTAAAAATATCCACCAATAAGCGAAGGGAATTTTCGTGAAAAGAGCAGTGTGGGAAGTATAACACTGCAAGTCATCTAGTTCAGCAATATTTTTTTTCTTTCCATGAGTATGTTTGTTTTGGGGGATTTTAGAGGAATGCGTAGCGCTCATTCCATGTTTTTCAGTAGAAAGTTCCACAAAAATGGAGGCCATTTGTCACGTCACAACGAAATGAGTTTGACCACGGCAACAACATTAACCGGCATGAAGTTACAGTGTGCCCGTTCTTACAGCACAATGTAAAAAGACAAGCCTACCTCGAAAAAAGGGATATTTTTTTTCCCCCTCTGTACGGTCTGTCCTCTAATGAGTCACACCTCTGTTGGACTATCTTACGGTCTCGCTTCCTCACGGAGCAAAATGGCTGTGTATCACTTTGAATCAGTCCTCTGGGATGCATCGCTCTCCATTCTTGTCTGATTCTCATTTTATTACCACTCTTTCTACCCACACCGTAACCCGCTTGGCTTCGGGAACAGGAGACACCGTCCTTGTTCCGTACAAGAGTTCCCTTGTGGGACGGAGATTAAATCGACTTCATCAGACAGGAACAGATTTGTAGGGAGGGGCTGTGATTAGTATGCTCATGAGGGACGGAAGAAGGCGAGGTTTGGAAATTAGTATCCAACACCCGTCCGACGCTGGGGATTTGATTTGAAGAACTGGTGGGTGATCTGGCTCTCAAATAGCGGGCGCGCTAGTTGGTAAATAAATGCAACAATGTTTGTCCCTCTCTTGTCCCGTGTGCGCAGCTCCCAGCTATTACTCGCTGGATTCACAATCATGTGCGCTACGCACTTCCTGGTCGTTCGCCAATATATGTACGACCGGAAATGGGAACGCTAGGTTGCGTGCATATGCTACACTACTTGTCCAGTGGTTGAAGATTTCTCTCTCTTGCGATAAGATTTAAATTCCCAGTGGGAACTTGGATATGGAGTAGGAAAATAGATGAATGGAGCTGATCAGTGCAAACAATCCATCACGCTAACCTTCAAACCAAGTGATCAAAATTTAGATAATTCTGACAAGATGCAAAGATCTTTTTGTCCGATTTTGCCACCGGGCTTGCCCCAACAGTTGACTTTCGGATTATTCAAAAATATTTTAGAAATTTTAATGAAACATGATTGAGGAATTGAACATAATACAGATTTAGAAAACCAACAAAGCCGGATCTTACTTGTTTTCCTTTTATATCTTTCCATGTCTTTGCTTCTTTGCTTTAAGTCTCCATTTTCTGCCATCCAAGCGCCACTCCCCGAACCTCGGCATCATCATCATCATCATCATCATCATGGAATGAGAAATGGATGCAAATTGCCACATAACTGACTGGCGATCAATACCGTCAGTGTGCGCGGGGGCGCATGGCCAACACGAGTGGGCTGTTTACAGCCGAGCCTTCTCCCAGAAGTCCCCGACAACCAGCGACCACTGTCACTGCTGCCAATGAAAGCAACGCAGGGCCATGTCCCTCTGCAGTTTGCTTGAAACACAATTCGCTCCTATCGAGTCTCCCACAGTGGTGCACTGCATTATCACTGAACTCTTCCAAAAAAAAAAAATAAAAATCTTGATTTAACCTTTCAAAGGACGTGCTACTTTCCTAGCCTTGTTACCGAGCAAGTAAAGGAAGGAAGTGTAGAGGAGAGAGACGATAAAGGTTATCGATGTAGAGCAGGTATATTTAGGCTACGCCGTGCAGCGGCCCGCTGGGACAAGCGACCGACCAGGAAATGGAAATAGAAATGAGAGCAGAGGTGCGAAAAAGAGAGACAAAAATAAAAAGGAGCAGAGAAGACAAAGAGAAGGGGCAGGTGGAAGATGTCATGAGGCGTTATCAAATTCTAGTGTGGAGATTAACATCAGAAAGTGTATTAGAAGGAGGGATGAGCATTTGGCTTAGTTTTGGAGCATGCATGGCCTCACTTTCTTATTGGCAACTGAACTTCTTTCGATTGACCAAATAAAACAAATAAAAAGTCTATGTAATTCTTGTGAAGGAATTGATTGATTCAAGATGCACAATAGATGAGTATACATTAGATCTGTTGGATTAAAAAGCCTTAAATGATGCTTGTTGGAGCAGTGGTTAGCGCGTCGACCTCACAGTGCAGAGGCAACCTGATCGCATGATAAACTGTCCCGCTGTATTTATAGGTATGTGGATTTTTGATCTGGTATGAATGTATTTTACTTTGAAAATAAGGATATACGTCGTCACTTTTGATAAGTGATCAGGCGGCAATCGATCAATTGGAAGAAAATCTGCAAAGTTAAATCACATCCCTCATGTGTGGGTCCCTCACGCTTTAAAAATTGGCAGGCTGTGTGTGTGTAATTCACTTTTGGTGTTGGTTAGCGAGCGTACTGATACCTGGCGATGCTTAACGGTCCCATGGCATCATGTAAACTGCCCCAAAGACCGAGCAGTATGGTTCAATAGCTGATCCATATTTGCATATGCTGCAGCCTTCTAGAGTCAAATTTGCAGGGGCAGTAAGCGTCCTCTCCCTTTCCATGCGTAACAAAGACTCGGCTCCATAGCATGTGAAGCATCCTGTCGGAGCATCTGTGAAAGTGAGCTGTGAATTCACTGACATCCCATCTGGCCCCTGTATGACTTATTTACCCGTTGTCTGCCTGAGGGGAACACTAGCTTCTTCACCTCGCACTCACCTATCTGACAACGCATGCTGTGAGCAAACGCATGCCGCCTCCACATCGCCATGTCAACCGTGCACAATCAATACATGCTATGGATCTCAAATATAAAAAAATATGGACTCTTAGCTGAATCTTTTTTTTTTTTTTAACTATACATTAATCTTATATAATTGATGAACAAACATTAGTTTTGAAAATGAGTGTCTTACAAAAGAGGAGCCTGTTCTAATAAGGATTGAGCAGAAGGGTTCGGAAATATTAACATGCAAATAATCAACCCGAACCCTCAACTTGAAATTGTGGGGGGAAAAAAAACAAAACCCCGATAACATTTTCCAACCTGCAAGACTACCACGCTTACGGCGTGTGAAGCGACAGGATTCTCATTAAATGTGATTATCCTTAATTTGTATCACAATGGAGAGATTAATTTGATTGTAATTAACCCTTTTGCCGTGAAATAAACAATTAAGAGCCTGACAGCGGAATCATTTTTCCCCATGAGTACTTGTTGTTGAATAAATATGTATTTTCGTCTGATTGGTTGGAAAGTGTTGTCATACAACAGTAGGTCACAAAAAAAAATGTTTTACTGGAAGCTCAATCCAAATCATTATTTGTGTATAACAGTCTGTAGAATAATGCAATGTAATTTCTTGACTAATATGAACCCTTTCATGCACCCTGTAACTTGAAAACATGAGAAGTTGTCTACTGACCCAGAAAGTTTTGTAAAACGCTTTGTTACAGCTGCAGCTGTTGTGAAAGTGCAAAATAAATCAGAATGTACAGTATTGGTTTGTGTATTGTCATTACTTGTTGTTTGTATAATTGATAGCAAAGTGGTCTAGAGATTTGCACAATTGCCTTACAGTCCTGGGGTTTTTGCTTGTGTGCATTTTCAATCTCTGTGTACTCTGGCTTCCGTCCCACATTTCGAAAACATACATGTTCGGCTCATTGGCGATGTTGTCCAACGCTGCGAATGTCTGTTTAGATGTCTGTCTAGATGTGCCCTGCGATTGACTGGTACCCCAATCTTCTCTCCTCGGAGGTTATCTGAAAATGAGCCCCTTGTTACCGGCGGCCCTCGAGCTCAAAGCGCGATAGAAAATGCACGGATGAAAACAAATAATCCTGACTATGCTTTAATCTTGAAGCAGATGAATAAATAACCAGTCACTCAAGAACTTAAGTGAAACTGGAATTTCTACTTGAGCGGGCCTTATGCATTTATGCTGCATAATGAATTATACAGTAGCTATCCATGCACTGTGGATATCATGTGAAAGGGCCAGTACAGGCAGCAGGGGCAGTAATAGATCAACCATACTCAAGGGTCAAATACCGCGGCCCGCCCCTTTGGGAATGCACACGCAAGCACGCACACAGTTGATGGCAAAGCAATACCCTCCCGGCTAATTAGCATGATCATATTTCTCACGTAGCATGTGGTTTCTGTGACGCAGCCACACGGAACGGACCGATACGTCGTAAACACGCATCACCTGGATTCACGAATGCAAATGACTGCGCTTTCCATGCAAAGCGAAGGGATAATGCATTCCATCAATAAATGATTCTCTCCCGGAGAACAGCGCGGGCATCCTGCTTGTTAGCGTCTTCGCCAGAACCACGCATCCAATAAAGGCGACTCCAAAGATGATATGGAAACAAGTCGTTATCTCAGTACAACGCGGCACTGAAGAAACATGTTGCACGGAATGCGATTGCTCTCACAAGTCCGCACTAAGCCGTGCGGTTCATCGGAGACTTTGTGAATACAGTAGTGGAAAGGCTATTTCAAATCACATCAAATCAAAAGCCTTTATTGTCATTTTATGCCAATCTATACAACAACATTATGAGCGCCGCTCCACTGGTGAAGACGATGATTTACAATAAAAGCAATCCATAAAAATAAAAGGCCTAGTGTAAGGCCGCCTTAGTGGTACGCAGTTCTTTTTTTTTTTTTTTTCATGTCTCTTGTATGCATTGCAAGCCTTATTTCAACTATTCAGTATTGCACTTAGTTGTTGACAGAATTTGGTATTGCACAAAACCACAAATGTGTGGCTTTCTGAGACATTAGCAGGGGATAAATTCCACAAAGGAAAAAAAATGTCAATACGTGAATTTGTATGCTTCAAATAAGTTTTATGTGAGGTCCTAGGTTCATCACTGTTCCGTTTCTATGCCGGCAACATCACCCAAATTTGTACGTGAAGTCATCAATCTATGGAGTCGATCACTGACCTTTGCAAACGAAGTTGTCAAATATTTACACTGTGAAAAACAAGTCCAAGCCATACATAGAAAACAATAAATGAAAAACAGTAACGATGGCAGTAACTGAGGATGCCTACTTTTGCCGCATCATGCTTAAGAAGATTCCCCACCCCCTCCATGTGTAGTGCCCTTAAATAAAAGTAAAAATAGCAAGCAAAGATTTTAAGACACATTGTTGTTAGTATGCAACCAAAGATAAACAATCATTTTGAGGATTCGCCGTGAAAAATGGAGTGCCATGTCCTGAATTAACTGAACTGCATCATCTGTGCTTCCAGTAGCGGTACAAGACAACAACAGTAATATGTAAAACATATGAATAATTATTAAATTCCTCCTTTTATTTCAAGGGGGTTTATGAGTTGGGTCTTTGATTTGGTGCGAGTCCGCAGGCAGTTAATCCTCCACCGGTGTTTAGTACACTAATAAAATGGGCGCTCGTGAGAAATTATGTGTCACTTATGCTAATTTTATTGCACTTTGCAAATCAGTTTCATTTTCAAATATCGTTCGCGACACTGCGGGCATTGCATTGCACCGCAACTTCTGTCTGAGTCATTCACTGCACTTGTTATGCAACTCTGTGCGTAATCTTGTTTATTAAGACGGTCCTGCAACAACCGAGTGCCTTGAAGGCTGACTTTTGATGAAGGCAATTTTCAGAGGAGATTTTTAAAAGTATGTACATGTGCTTAAATTACCATAGGAAGGCCAAGCCAGAGTGATAATTAATAGAGTAAATATATGAAGAAGAATGAGGATTGAAAGTATTACCATAAAAGACACTCCAACATTCCACACATGTGGTTGACACAAACAAATACAGTACATCATTATATCATGCCATCGATCACCTATTCAGGTGAAATGGGACGGAGCCCAGCCAGAAATAGCCAAAAGCCCCAAGTAGTTGGTTTGTAGCAAAGCACTACTTTTGTCTGTTTTTTCATATTTTAAAAAATATACCTATGATTCTATGCATTTCAGGGTTTTGGGGAGCCAAACCCTCGAATTTCTTTTACCCACGTCGTTTTGCCGTGACGTCGTGAGGAGTGTCCCTTATTTCAAGATCTGAAAGGTGGCAACTCTAAATTATTCACGAGACATCGCCACTGCCTAGCCAGCTCCGACTGTATTTTTACTGTTATTTATTTATTTATTTTTAACATATAATAAAGAGCCTCTAGTAGGGCTGGACAATCAATCAAAATGTAATCTAGTTTCAACTTAGGCTTTTTAGGGACCATAAAAAACATTATAATTGAAGAAAAATGATTAATGTGCCATCAGTACAGTGTGTAACATATTTCCATGGAAATCATGTCTTGTGTATTCACCGAGTTCCAAAATCTGTGAATGCTGTTGTGTGACTCCGATGAGGGGTCCACTTCACTGCCTGATGTTGTGCTGACACGCTGATTATATTGAGGAAACGCGGAAATAAACGACAGCACGCGGACGTTGAAGTGGGAAGGGTGGGTGCGAAGGAGGACGCTAAAGCCCCCCCCCCCCCCCCCCCCCAGACCTCCGCC
>CAAKHF010016192.1:10451-27130 GCA_901007745.1 Hippocampus kuda
ACGCTAAAACCCCCCCCCCCCCCCACTCAGTAGATGTACTTAAGTGTATATCGTATACGGTACGTGCATTGTGCAAAACACCATCCCCAAAATGGCACCTATGAAGTACAGTTTAAACTTCAAGCTATCAATTACGCGGAAGGACCATGGGAATCGAGGAGCCGCGAGCAAATTCAACATTAACTAATCATGTAAAAACATGGTGCTCAGTGCTTTTGTTTTATGAAACGCGCCATCCATCCATCCGGGCAAGGATGATTGTGGCGCGGCAACATCCGGCGGATTACAGTAAAAAGTGTAACATTCTGCGTTACATTAACTAAATAAGGATGCTTTCTTGGAGATATTGAACCTTTATTCTGCCGCCCTCCCAGCCTCACTTAGATTTTCCTACATTGTGAAACTAACATGAATACACCTTGTTGTGACAAATTTTACTCTGTCCTCCCCGAATAAGGTGTTGAATGACACCCCAGTTGGAGTTTACAACAAAACTAAACACACAAGAAATCGCATTCCACACATAATGTATTTAAATACTATCCAGAACATATTTTGTTTTAGAAATATCGCGAGTGCTAATGCTAGTTGTCAATGTAAAATCCCACTGACAGGCTAACCAACAATTAGCATTGCGTTGCGGGAGTGATATTCCTTGAAATAACAAATATTCACAGACAAACACTGTCAGAACACATACAGACAACTAACATAGCGATATTTACAAGCATATCGTTTTCGCTCATCTGTGAAAAACAATATATATGAATAAAGATCAATCGCACGCATATCCCACATTACGCTGAAAGATTCTTCAAAATAAGGTTGCGTCTGACTGGCTGATGAGAGAATGACATGGAAGGCAGCGGGTGGGAGTGAGGGGTGAGACTCCTCTGCATACTAAACAGCAAACCTGGCTGAAGAGATGCATTTCAAAAGGGACTCCCTCCATTGTGAGGATGTTCCTACAACCACTTTGTCTAAGACTCCATCCCAGCATGATGTGAGTCACGAATATGTCAGTACAAGACATCGCGCATACACAAGCACAGGAGAGTGTGTGAGTGTGGTGGTGGGGGACTCACCTTCCGTGGGTGAGGTTTTCAGACGTTTGCACAGTCCCTCAACACCCCCGTAGTCCTCCTGGAGCTTGACCACTGCCTCGGTGCTGCGAAGCTCCATGAGCGAGCGCAGCTCCATGAGCGAGCAGCCGAAGCCCGCGGCATGGTTGGCGCCCTCATTTCTTTGGTTCTTGGCGTAGAAATCGCTGTTGGACATGTCTCCCATGATGCCGGCGGTCAGTTATTGCTAATAGGGTTGGGATCAGTCTCCAAAGTGGGATTCAAGTAGACAAAAAAAAAAAAAGTAATAAATGGGAATGCCACTTGTGAAGATATTAAAAAGGAGGACAAAATCCAATTATTGGAGCATCTGTTTCAGCATCGGAGCAGAAGAAGAGGGGAAAGGAGGATGGAGGGGGGGCAACGAAGCACAGACTGGGGAGCATCCAGGTGAGCGTCGGACGGCCCCTGTGGTCAGGTCCTGAGAAGGTTGCGAGGTTTGGTCGATGCGGGGGCTCAGGCTCACCACGGCTGCAGTCCAGACCCGCTCCATGCGTGGCTTCCCATTGCTGCGGTACGGCTGCCGCCTCTACATGGTGATACTCCCCATCACTGTTGGAGAGAGAGATGGAGAGGAGGAGGAGGAGGAGTAGTAGGATGAGGTTAGTTCCAAGAAGACAGAACGTGAAGGACACCGCGGGAGCGGGAGCGGGAGCGTTGCACAAAGGTATAACCACAGCCCGCCACTGCGGTAACTCCACCGGTTCTGTGTCGGTGTAGCGGTGCTAATGGAGCTGCTAACCTCATTCTGAGTACAACCAGAGAGAGGGAGAGAGAGAAAGAGAGAGAGCGGTGGGTGCGAGGATGAAGATGAGGAGGAGAAAGAAGAGGATGCTCCTTTCGGATGCGGAGAAAGAGGAGGTGTGTGCGCGGGGGAGAGAGGCCGGGAGCCGCTCTGACGACAAAATGGAAGAGGCGCCACGCAGCGTCGCACTGTCGCCGGGGAGGTTGGGCTGAATAGGAAGGGGGGGGGGCGCTTTGGCGTCACACCTTTCATCGGGGCCCATTTCATCAGATGGCGTCACTTGAAGACGACAAGACAATTGGACGTCCTTTCTTACCATTAAGCGTTCAGTCACATATAGTTGTCACTGCTGATAGTGAATTTTGCTGCCGTTTATTTCATTGCAAACTGGTTTTTACAATTAAGTCAGTATAGGTTTGGTCCTACATACAATGCCGTTGACTATTCTTGCTGCTGTGCTGCTCACATTCAGCGCTCTGTCTATCTAATACGAATATGCCGTTCTCAATTGCTTATATGGATTAGTTAATGATCGATATGTCGTTTCTTTGCAACATACAATGCTGCTGTTGAAATTCACATATGTGTAGACGAAATGGGAGAGTTCCGATACTGGCCTTGTTTGAAAGTATTAAGTAGTTATGAAGGCTGCCGATACAAGTCACCAATACCAGTCAGTGACACCTTTTTTTGTCCGTTCTACTATCAGAAAGTAAATTGCCTGCATGGCAAACAGAATTTTTTTTCAAAGTCAATAGCCTCCATGTCAATTCTTTCAAGTGCCACAATGGACAGCCTATCATGTTATTGTTATTGGTGCATTAAAGGATTCAGCAGTCAGTGGAGTCTATTTACCATAGTCATATGTTGTTCGTTTGTTTGTTTTTTTGTCTTTTTTGCTACATACATTACGGTTTACTAATTTTGTTGCTGTGCATGTCATAGTTCTATATCATTAGTATTTGCCCTCAGCATAATTTATCATTCATTAAAATATATTGTGCTGCTTCCATTCTGCTGGGTCTCATTGCCTGAAAAAGAATACTCACAAGCAATGAAAGATAATCCAAATAATCATCTTGTATTAGCCTCGTTTGTTTTTGTATTAGCCTCGTTTGCTTCGTCTTGTATTTTTTATTTTTTTTCTCACTTAGTACTGCCTCATCTTTGTCCCCAAACTTTCCGACTTTACTCGCCAAGTAGACTCGTCTGTACTTTGTGCATGCCAAGGCGGGCATGTGTCGGCCAGATCCTCTAAATGAAAGCAAACAAATGATCTCCCAGGAAAGCGTGTGTGAGTGAACGCGCGTGTGTATGTGTGTGCATGCGTGGATGCATGTGTAGACATAATCAAGCCAAGTTGAGGAGTGAAACTACAAAGTACATCATACACCTGCAGAGAAATGACATTATGAACCGGTAGGGGATGAAGCACCTGCTAAAGAGCCACCGTGTCCCTGCATGGCCCCCCCGAACTCCACCTTGGGCATTGAACCCAGCTGCTCATCTTTGCAGGTGACCAGACAGTAAGGCATAAAACAAACAGAGTTCTAGATGAAAAAGACCATGAAAGATTTAATTTCTCTTGGGGATTGCACAAGAATCCTGCTGATTTTTAAGAAGACATATTCTAACATGAGCCAAGATGCCCATCATAATCAAGCTCTAAATGCTTGCTTCTTGTCAGCCCTTTGCCAGTTGCAAGTTTCAACCAATCTGTAATTGTTTTTTAGTTGACACGGCAAAAGCCAAATGATTTTGACTAACATTCACCCGAAATTGCAACCAATCTCATGATTTGTACAAAGATTTTCCAAGCCGAATCGAGAACCCAAGTGATTTTTAACTGACCAAAGATGGCCGACAGACAGTAGCTAAGGGAAGACTTTTAACACTCTGCCAGTCTCTAAATTCAAATGAATCTTTATTTTGAACACGTGCAAAATGTTTTTGATTTCCATGCAACAGCCCGACTGCTTTTGACTGATACAAGAATCAAGAAGGCCAATGTGGCTGAAGTAGGGCGAACACAATGAACCAAATAATCCAATTACAAAAAAATTCAAAAAGCTAGATCTCTGCCCTGAAAACTCGCATGGATCAAAGTGCAATGTGTCCGCTGCAAAGCAAAGCGTATCACAACAGCGCAGCTACAATCGCCAACACAAGGCCACCCATCAATTTTAGCTAATTTATCCAAATTTACTAAACAAACAATAGCAAGAGAGGGAAACAAGTAATACATTCATTCACAAGCTGGTTTGCCAACAGCTGACGCCCAGGGGCGCAACGTGCAGTCTGGCTAACTGGAGCTAACAAAAGCCAACTCGACTGCTGACGCACATATCACTCACCAGGCCAGCCCTGCTTTTTAAAGCCACATTCAAAGTTGCAGAAACCACAAGGTAGAACGTGGAGATGGTGTCGCCAAGTGGACAAAAAGAATACCTGCACCACACAAGCACTTAAAAAAAATTAGTGTTGCGGTTTAATAAAGCAAAATCTAGATGGACAACAAAGAAAGGACAGGGAGAGGTGGCAAGAACAGGATGATACGAAGAAAGGAAACGATAGGATGATAGGATAATAACACAACATCATTTCGACACAACTCAGTCCACAATTACATCCATCCATTTTCTAAACTGATTTTCCTCACGAGGGTCGCAGGCGTGCGTGCTGGAGTCTATCCCAGCTGTTTTCGGGTAGTAGGCGGGGTACACCCTGAACTGGTTGCCAGCCACTCGCAGGGCACACATGGACGAACAAACATCCGCGCTCACACTCACACCTAAGGACAATTTAGAGTGTTCCATGGACCTGCCATGCATGTTTTTGGAATGTGGGAAGAGATTGGAGTACCCGGAGAAAACCCACGCAGGCACGGGGCGAACATGCAAACTCCAAACAGGAAGGCCTGGCGCCAGAAATTAATCCTGCACCTCTGCCCTGTGAGGTGGAGGACGTGCTAAACAGTTGACCACCATGCCGCCCCATAATTGCATTTGCCTCTTAAATATGTGCATATATACTGTATATAAAGTACAGCACCCTCTTGTGAGACTCCATGGTCCTTCCATTGGCGTCCCCCCATCCCTCCCATCTCCCACTGTGTCCGTGTCTCCTCTCATGTCTCCTTTCACTCACTTTTGGCTCTCATGACCCGACAGTGACTAATGACTAACACGAGCCCACGCTGCAGGACCAAATGCAGACTGTGCGAATCCTCTAATGAAAAGCTTTTTTTGAAGATATTTTATTTTTTCTTCAAACCAAAGTGAAAGTGCACCTAATTGGCCTTCATGAACGTGGACGGCATATGGTATGCGAGCTTTATTTTTGAGCAGATGCCTTAACCACCAGATCGTACAACGATAACATATGCGCATGACGGGTATATGGCAATAAGCATTCACTTCGAGTCCAAGCGTTAACCTTGGAAACATGTTCTTACATTGAACTGACACTGTTTCTCAAAATGTCCTTGAGCACAGTCCTGAGATTTGAGCTGTGCTCACTGCAGCAGCAGCAGAGGCAGGAGCAGGAGCAGGAGCACTGGGCACACAGCGCCCCCTTCCTCTGAGGAAAAGCAGTGCAAAAGAATCCCCTGAGGGATGATTGACTCACAGGCCACCACTGTATCAGGTAAGGTCACCCAAATATTATTATGGCCTCTCCGTATGATGCAGTGAAGCGGAGCACAGCACTCCAAACTACAACCACAGAACTAAACAGACGTTCATTCATACTGTTAATAAGTGTCACAAATAGTCTCCCATAAAACCATCAGCAACAATGGGGAAGAAGAAATAAAATATTGTTATTCAGTACTGCATCAGACTTCAAATATTATGAGTGTGTTGTTCAGGGATAGAATCAAATATCGATAACATGCATCAACAGTTGGGTTGGTAATTAATTCAATGAATGGTTAACTCACCACTGAAATAAAAATATTTCATAAACATTGTCTTATTTACTCACTATATGAAAACACTTCAATTAGCAATTAAATGTGTTCATGTAATTATTAACTAAATAAAAACCAAATCAAGATCTTTAGATGCTGTATAATAATATATTGTTAATATTATGGTTCCTACTTTTACACGGTGAAAGTGCTGGAATCCGACTCATGTTGAGTAATTTATTGACAATTATGTGTAGAATACGCATTCAAATATAGTAATACAGGACTCATACTCTGTGAAATAACACAAATATACCCACGTGAACATTTTTAAAATCATATCAAAACATAAAAACTCAAATGATCGTCACAAGTTTCAGCAAGCCATATGGACCACATTGAAACATAAAGTGTCCCACAAATCATGTTACTGACCAACTATAGCTGTCTCACCGCATCCGCAAACAGCGCACACACAATATGTGCCACAATGTTTGCACCAAAGTGGACATGGGCAAGTGCGGACACAATCACTTTCTCATTTTTTATGATCTAGAAATGATGACCGATGATGGCTAGCCAGGACCAAAGAGTCCGTAAAAGACAAAGAATGTCCAAAGTTTGCGATCATTTCACACTTAACAGTGAAACCCAGTCAAACAAGAAGAAAACCAAAGGGAGGAGGGTTGTTGATGACAAGGTTTGACTGAAAAATAGGACATCGGGCATCAGGCCTAGAAAGGAGGATTGGAAATAGAAAAGGATGTTAGTCAGTCTTTGAATTCAGCTGTCTCGAGGGAGATAAGGTGGAATGGGGGGGGGGGCCTGGCGAGTAGAGCAGGTCTATCGCGCTGCTAATAGAAGAAAAGAAAAGGATCAGAAGAGTCACTGCCAGCCATTTTAAATGCATTTGTGGGTTCTGTTCAGCATTTTGCAAAGACAAACAATTCGAGAGGCAAGGAAAGAAGGGAAGACATTTCAAACATAACATAGCATGTTGCCTTTCTGATAGATGCCTTTACAAGGCAGTGACATCCACAGGGCGGTCTCATTATAATGCCGAAAATGCTGTCCCATCACTAAAAGAGGACTACAAGGGAAGCCATATTGGAACAGAAAAGGACCCTTCCCAAATCTTGTCCCAAAGTGGAATTATTGAAATTGTCTTGATGAATTGACTGAAATATGCAATGTTGTGTGGTCAGCGGGGTTGCTTTCGTGATTGCAGTGCGAGACGATCTAATGCTGTCGCAAATGCCGGCCAATCACAGCATATGCCAAACTTAAAGCTAACTGAAAGTGAAGGAACCTCTGATAACGGATCCAAACTGTGACATTTTTAAGCACGCTTATGTAGGAGTCAGCAAGAGAAAAAAACCCTCCACGGACCTAATTTGGAACGTTGGAGTTGTCTTGGTCAGAAGGCAGAATTGAGAAGGGGGGGCGGGGGGAACACTTTAAGAGCTCAGTGGGACTGCTATGATAAATGACAATGGCCCTGAAATGCTGGCCAATCACAGTTCAGGCGGGACTTAAGGAGGAAAGCACAATGCTCCAAATACAAAAGGCTCCGTGTACATTTAGGACCCCTTGCGGGTGTCAGATGAACGGTACAATTGACTATTTCATCATGTTTGTCGTACCCAAGTTGTTATGTTAACATTTTTCATGCTTTTCCAATTAGCATCAGAGTAAAGTGCCGCTAATGTGCTCCCATCCGCACTCCGGTCAATAACGTGACATTTTCAGCCGCGAGACGAGCACCCGCGCAAACGCTCAATGTGCAACGCGGGTTGTGGCTATTAGCTGCACATAATGTTACAGCCGCCAAAGCAGTCATTGACTTGCTTGATGATTTTTTTTTTTTGAACTCTTATGATACCAAGTTAATTTAAACTAGTAGATGAGTAAAAGGAAATAACACCAAGACACGCTTCAAGTGTCAAGTATGTGCCTTCAGTCGGAGTGCACAAAACGGACAAAAGTATCAGGACAACTGGTCAGGACACAAACAGGAAGCAAAAATTGATGAATACCCTGCAGTTTGGAACCACACAATTTTTTTCAATGTTTTTACATTTATTTATTTATTTAGATGCATCCTTCTGCTGTGGGTACCAAACACAGTGCTAAAGTACCGAAAGGAAATTGTTCCCGCCAAGGTGAGATCGTTTCCATAATGTTTTAGGTAGGACAATTAAAATGACTCAAGGCTTGCAATTTGATGCTGCTCAGAGTTTCCGTAGTCAACAATTTGGTAAAGTGTACCAACCACAGTCAAGTGGTTGGTACACTTTCATACCACGACGAGACCACAGTCAAGTGGTTGGTACACAAAGGAAGTGAAGAAAAAAAAACAACAATAAACAGGTTTTCTGGAACAGTGCAGAAATCCCCAGTCAGTACTGTACCATTTCACACCCCGCTGTTGAGGTACCAGGCACAGTGGTTATGGTACAAGTAGAAGAACAGAAAATGGCCTTTCACAAAATGTTCCACAAAGCAGGAAAAGACAGGCTAGTATGGTCCGGTCAATATTCGTAAGGTTGAAAGGTACCAAAATAATTTAGACACCTTTCTATTGAGATATGTGCCACAAAGCTGGGACCTTCCCTGCACTGTTCTCACCAAGTTGGAACTGTAATTTCACTTGGGCGTGAAAACAACTTTTTTTGGTAATATGAATGTTCAAGATGCACAAATTGGATATTGGCCTGTTGTTAGTTAAAGCATGCAGTTGTATCACCTTTTAAAAGAGGCAGGGCAAAAGCTGACTTCCAAACTGAAGGAAATTCTTTGTTTTTAAATCTATAGATTAGTATGGTGAAAGGATGCGCAATAAAACTTGTCTGTTCTTGGAGCTCCATTTCCACTATGTTGTATGTTTTGGTACTGTTCAGTAGCATTGCGAAAGGTTCCGAAACAACTTGTCTATACGTGACCATTTTTGAACATCTTTTTGTTTGCGTGTCAACCATCTGGGGCATCAATGGAACAATCCAGTCATAACTGATTGGTACCGGACCATGTTATGGCACCCTTCTGTTTGGGTACACTGTAGTCATGAGATGTTTAAAAAAAAAAAAAAAATCTCACACTGAAAAATATGAAGATGGACAACGAAGGCAGTTTGCATAAAATGGTGAGCAGGTGAAAGCGGTGACGCAGTCATATGGTTAAGGTCATGCAGTCATCCCAGCTTTCCAATAGTGAATATCATCAACTCCATGGGCATCCTGCTTGTCACAGTGATCTTTGGGCGCATTGACATATGTGCCAAAGTGGCCGCCGCGGGCATTCGAATCCGCGACGAGACAGCCATTTATCGGACAGGCTCACCGGCCGCCGCCACCAACACTGGCATAACGGTCCCTACTAATTCCAACGGATGGCAAAAAGTGGGAGTCATCTGTGAAGATGTGCAGTGTACATACATAACAGGGACCGTAAACACACATTTCATATCTAATTCTCACGATTTGCATCTCAATCCACACAACACAACAGACAAAAACAACACGAAAAGCACTTACATAACATCAAGGTTACAGGCACCAGCAGTCCTACAATCCACCTGCGAGCGCACCAGCACATGCGGCTTGCGCGGTGTCGGACTAACCACCGCAGCAATGTGCTATGTGTGTGTGTCAATGTATGTGTGTGTGCGAGAATGTGAATGTAGGTGTGTGACTGTGTGAGTGTATGCGTGTGTGTGCGTGTGCATGTGTGTGTGTAAGTGTGCGAGGAGACTGAGGCTGTGAGCAGCTCTCTCTCTCTCACTAACTCTGCTGCTGCCTCAGCTGGGGCCATCTCACTGCGCAGCCTGTACCATGTCGGCAGGCAGCGGGGGGTGCTGTGCGTCTTTGCAAGCATGTGTGTGTGTGTGTGTGTGTGTGTGTGTGCGTGTGTGTGTGTGTGTGAGTTTGTGTGCGACAGGGCATTTTTTCCCCCATTTGTGAAGTGTGACATGTAAAAAAATGACATTAAAAAAAATACCTGATGATGGATGAGAGGAGATGTTGGAAAGGCAAAAGGGGCAAAGAGAAAGAAGTCAGCGAACTAGTAATGGCTCTAATGGGGGTACAGTCCAGGTACAGTCCCCCGCCTCCTCCAGGTTTAAGCCACACTGATGTACCACCGGCGGCAGGACTGGTTAGCACGTTGCCCTCGCAGTGCAGAAGTGCAGGGTTTGATTCCGGCTCCGGCCTTGCTGTGTGTGGAGTTTGCATGTTCTCCCCGTGCCTGCGTGGGCTTTCTTCCGGGTACTGCAGTTTCCTCTCACTTTCCAAAGATTGTTCCGAGGTATCAGTGTGAGAGCGAAAGGTTGTTTGTCTATATGTGTCACGTTTGCGAGGTGGTGGTGGCCCCCAAAAAGCAGGCACGAGGGAGGAGCAGGGTGTACTTGAAGAAGTGTATTGATAAAACACAGAAAACTAAATCCTAAACAAACAAAGGCCTAACAACAAAACGAATCCAAAGTATCAAACAAAAAAACCCAAGCTAAAACTAACAGTCAACGAAACATGACTGACAATCATGACAGCTTACAGCAAACAAACAAACAAACAATGACCCGACAATGAGTGGTCCTGCCGGGAGTCCTTTTAAAGCAATAATTAGATAATGACCAACAGGTGTGCAGCTGCAGGGAGAGCCCTACAGTGCCACCTGTTGGTCCCAAACAGAATCGTGACAATAAGTGCCCTGCGATTGGCTGGCAACCATTTCAGGGTGTACGCCACCTACTGCTCGAAGACAGCCGAGATAGGCTCCAGCACTCCCGCGACTCTTGTGAAGATAAACAGATTCAAAAATGGATGGATAGATGGATAATGTACCACCAACTTATGATACTCATTACATTATTATAATTCCAAAGTTGTTAAGGTCAGGTGCCCAAAAGTGATGGAAAGTCATTTTCTGTATGGAAAAGTCATCCTCACACAAAGACATGTTCAGAATTCCGATAAAGCAGGAACCGTTTAGAAAAAAAACATCCTGTATTGCTCTACGCTGTTGGAATTGGGGAATGCTTGGTGATTACTATTTTGGGCACCGCAGCTCCCCGCGAGCTATGGCTGGCAAATTAACGTGGCTAAACACGATGCAGGGCTGCAAGTTCAATTCGCGTCCGGTGTCACCACAACACAAGTCCCTGAACACCGCCACCATGGCAGTGGACAACAAGTTACATTTCTGACTCGTACCTCTATCATGAAACAACAACAGGGAGAAAGACAGAGAAACCATGTCAATTGTTCAGCTGTCATGACAGAGATGTAGATGTGAAACATCAAAATAAGTGATTGGCTGAAAAGGTACACTTGTCACATAAGTCTGACTGGACCCGTGTTATAACAGTAAGTAACCAACTTAGAATAGCTAAGTAAGTGTCTGGAGAGAAAATAATACACAATAATGTTCCACAGCTACATAGGACAAGAAATGAATTTGCAATAAACTAGCAATGACACAGTACAAAAGGAGCAGTAAAGAAGATAGCTATTAGCGGACATGCATGGTTGCGTTGGCTAGCATTAGCAGTTACTCCGCTACCATTAGTGCCACTGTACACTGCTGTGCCTCATTAATAAATGAGATAAAGAGTTACTCATGCCGATAAATTGACAGGACACGTGCAAACTAAACTGAAACAGTCGGACCAAAGTGTTTAAATGGTTTTTAAAAGCTGTCTCACCCCGTAGTGTGTGTGTGTGCGGGCGAGTGGCAACTCGCCGAGTGGCAAGCAAGGTGACTGAAAGGAGAGGGAATGTAAACAAACACCCATTTATGGCCATTTATCGAGTCCCAAAAAAAATGGTGGCCATTTTATTCATTAAATGATGTTGATGTGGTAATTATCGTGACAGACCTAAGCAGAGCAATAGGGTATGCTAACATTAGCATGTCTGGTGTACTTTGATCATTTCTAACCGTCTGTTCTCAGCTACAGTCGATCCTAGTCTGGTCTATGGCAGCCATATGGTATGGCGTAAAATAAATACCTATCTGATATTACCTGGTGTCAATCAAAATTGAGGGTGATTTTTTTGACGCAGCTCGAGACGTGCTGCACCACAAGGTACAGCATAAATGATGCCTTACCTCCGTTTCACTAAGTGTCATGAAATTGCAACTCAGAGAGGCAATCGTTCATTTCGTCGGAGAATCTCCAAGGGAGATTCGAGTGGAGTGTTAGTTTTACAGAACAGCTGTTAAGACTATTTAACTTGGACATGGTAGAAAAAGAGAGGACGACCGACAGAGTGAGCGCAAAGGAGAGAGAGAGAGAAGGAGAGCAGCGATGGGGATCGGACACAGGCTTTGAATATCAATGCAGCACAGTCTGAAAGATTCCAGAACTGCAGTGCACCAAAAAGCTGCGAGGAAGAGCAGGAGAGGACACGCAGCCACATGCTGCAGGTACCACCAGGTGCCGGTGGTCCGGGCATCTGCAGTCCATTACACAGGACAAGCTCCTTGCTGGCCACTTCATTAGGAGCACCCTTCATCAAATCCATTACAAGAGCCGCATGAAAAATTTGGAGAAAATTAGACGATGCTGATGTGCATTTACTCTCATCTTTTAGATCCTAAGGTGTCGATATTTCCTATTCAAAGTAGGCTGAGCAAACATAAGACCATGCTGAAGTGTATTTTATTTGTCTTTTTTTTTTTTTTTAATTTTTTTAAGAATGCAGCGATTTATTTCTTTTGCAACGATCGCAAAGATTAAAGCCACAGTGATGAATTTTGGCCGTGTGCCTAAAAAAAATACGAAGTTGTTCCGGTATGACCAATTTTCAAAGTTTCCGCGACTCGGAAACCCCCATTGGGTTCGACGACAACACACATTAGGCACATTGTGGTCTGAACCAATCAGAAAAAGCGAAGGGTGCATCCACTCTTTGATTGGCCGTGGTCCAGATATACGCGTGCGCGGATGTGGAGCTGCGTGTGCTGCAGTCAGATAAGGCTAAAACAAAATCTTTCCTCAAGAGGAGTGAGGAGACTGACAGGGGAGCGAGTTGGGAGAAGCTTCAAAGGTTGGGGGCAAACAGGGCAATCGGTTTTCAAGACGTCTATTAAAAGCTGACTTCGCACATGTCTGTGTGGCGAAATTATGACTATTACCATAAATGTCCACTTGGCTTCAAGTGGGATCAAATTAAACTCCAATATGAACATTGTTACTCTTCACAACTTTGCAGATACAAAGACTATCGTGATCGGTCCATAGAAAGCACACACCATCTTCGCTTCAAGCAGCTCATAATTGGAGTGAGTCATAAATATGTGAAAAGCATCAAGTCAAATCAAGCCAAGTACAACTTTATTGTCAAATGTGCTAGCGCAGATGAAATTTCTACCCTCTCAACCAGACAACAAGAGGAGCTGCTGCGGTTGCCCGCACCGCCATCAATAAAACAGTTAACATAAAATGACAAAATAATACCACACAACACACAAGACACAGACAGTCGTGCAAACCACATTTTCTGCATACACTTTGTTGTTTGAAACAGTTGTAGATGAAAGAGGAGCGAATCAAAGTGTCCTTTTCACCAGTGGATCGAAGATGTCATGCCGAAAATGTGCACACGTCTGCTACAAGCTCGGTTTGAAAGCAACAAGAAGCTGCAGCGTCTATTAACGAAAAAGAGATTGGCTCTCTTCTCCTGTCCCATGTAAATCCGCTTCAATTCCAAGCCGCGACTCCCAGTTCTACATACACATCAGTGCTCTTTTTTAATGAGGAAAAATCCATTTGACAAAAAGATGGCCCAAATTTTCGAAAAGGGGTTACTCAGTATGTATGATTCAGCCCGTACTGTATACCACTGAGGTTTGTGGGAGTTTGCGAACGCAACAAATGTTTTTTTTTTTTTTTTAATTCACCAGGGTTCGTTCAAGGTCGCAAATGGTCGCAAAGACATTTGCGAACAGTTTTAATGGTCGCAATGTTTTTGTCACGAGAAGAATATGTTCGCCGCTCATTGGGCTCTATAACACCATACCTACTTTGCTGTATGCTTTTGGAGAGGTTTCTTTTGAACACATTCCCACCAGGAGTGGGCAAAGTGATCTTAATACTACATCACAATATTTGAAGACATTTTGCATGCAAATGTGTACTAGACTGTATTAAAATTGACCAAAAGCTACCTGAAACTACACACAACAAAAACCAACTCATGACCTCAATTATTGTATTTCTTATAAAATGGCAAACTGTATTTAAGACAATTCAACTGCGGATTTTAGAATAAAGGGTCACTTTCAAGGAGAATTAAAGTATTTGCTGTGGAAAATCCAATTTAAGGCCACTCCAATCAAATTAAGAGTGCACCTTCACTGAACAGGGAGCATCAATTTCAATATCACAACATTGTCAGAAAAAAATAGTGAATTGTGACTTATTATTGTCATTATTACATTTCAAAGCTCCCATCATGCAATTTAGACATAAAATGTGTTGTTTCATTCAATGGCCCATTGTGGAAATTGGAAATTAAAACTTGACACTGCGTGATAAAGTGAAAGTAGCTCCTGGTGGGTTATGTTAACCCTTTTAAGTGTTGTGTTTACCTTGTGGATAAATCTCAAACACTGATCACTATGAGCTACAGGCCAATAACCATTAGTCTTATTAATTGCACAAGCCTCAAACCATTTCCTAAGTGCTGGAGTAAAATAAAACCGCATGTGTGTGTGTGTGTGTGTGTGTGTGTGTGTGTGTGACGCTAATGAGATGGCTCCCAGAGGTAGAACGTTCTGCTCACTCAAAGTATTAGTTGATTCATTTGTTCCTCACTACAGGTGGGGAGGCAGGTCATGAAGAACTTCCTGCCCCAAGGACAGCCCAGTGACGGATTTTGTTAGATTCTCCAATATATTATTTTGTATTCAAGGGGATTAATCAATCAAGTATTATGTTAAATAAACTCAAACAATTACATGTTTTGCATATTGTTTTTTTTTCATAAGGTAATTTCTCTTTCTGGTTACATCTAACTTTAATTACCTGTTTTTGTTGTTGTTTTTTTTTTTAAATCTCGTGGCCTTGATTTTTTTTGTTTTACTTTCTTTTTTAGGGGTTTCAGGGGGAACCCCGTAAATTCAATAATAAATTTCACATTAATAAAGTAAAGATACAAATGAAAGGTGAATGTAATACGTGGTATTTAAAAAAAATCAACAATGTAACAAAAAAGAAATGAGATAAAATTAAATAAAAAATGAAATGATTTTAAATAAGAAAAAAAATACAAATACAGGAATTAAAAAGTAATAAAAATACAATATGGTATCAATACTGTAACTAAAAATTGATCAAACAAAAGTAATCTTTTAATAATCAAATTGGAAAATGACATTTAAAAACTAATTTTTAAATAAAAGCTTTTAAATAATCAAAATCAAATAGATGAAACTCTTTCAGGGACAGTGGTTATTAGAGCGGGCAGCTATTCACATGTGGTTTTCTCTAATATAAAGCAATCTCAATGTCTCAGTTGTGCATCAACCACTACAATGGACCCTTATATGTATTGCCATCCACTGCCATTATTCTTTTCACATCTAAAGTCTAATAAAAAGACTTGAGAAAAAAATAACGATAGGTAGGTTATTATTATTATTTTTGCACGAAAGGGTTATGAACTTGCACTAGCTCAAATGGATAGAAAGCTTTGTGATTCATTTTCCTTTTCATTCTTTACATCTCTTAGAAAACACTTCGATGGCCTACCAATTCTCAGTGTTCAGTGTTCAGAGAAACCCTGTCCCCCAAGAAAGATATTTGCTCTCTCAAAGTCCTCAATGACTCATCATTTGTAAATGACACAAAGGAAAGGAAAACTTAAAGAGTTACTTTAAAGGCAATATTGGCTGAGGGGATTGTCTTGTTTTTCCTGAGGAAAGGATCTATTAAGCAAATAGAAAGAGGACATTCACAGGGTGAGACAGGGTGTAGTTATTTCATCAGATATGCAAAGCAAGTAGCGTGTGCTCAAACGCAAGTTATAAAACATACAAGAGCAGGCCTGGCACTGGAAAGGAGCCCTGGCGAATCGCGTATTTCATTACAATAACTGTCTTCATTATGGGGGTTAAGGTTTACATTAAAAAGCCCAAAAACTTGTTCACACAAGAGTTCAAACCGCATTTAAAGGTGTGAGTATATTTTTGTCAACTACTAAAAACATATCATTAACGAGATGAGATAAACACAAACAAGCTGTTAAAAAAAACAAAAACTAAAATGACAAATTCTACTTTTAACAAAAACGTCCTTTGTCAATTAATATCACGCATGAGCTTTTGGAGTTCGTTAATTTTAACTGTATTTATATTGGTATTGCTATACATCTGAACAGAGGAAAGAAGGTCGAACCGTTGTTTGAAAATTATAGCTTATTTTATTATGCAATACTTTGATTTTTTTTCATCTTGCAATCGACAAATACTCCACATAGTTTAAAAAAAACTAATACTGTACTAAAACTAATAAAAACGAAACTTAAAATGAAGCATTTTTGAAAAAAAAATACAGTAACACATTTGCACTAAAATCTAATTAATACCCTCTGAAATAAAAAATAAAAAAGTCAAAACAAAATCACAGGTAACGTAATGAAAAATCCCCAACTATTATAACCCAGGTGCATACGACAGCAAAGCCAATAACATTTTGCACCGCACCCTAACAGCTGGATTTACCTTCCAGCTCACGGCCGACTGACATTTTTACCAATTTGAATGAGCAATTTTGTGACTTTGGGTTAACATTGATTTGCTTGTCACACTTGTGTCTCCACTCCGGCTTCACCGTGAAGAGTTCCGCGTTTTAGAGTGAGCGGCAGTCCAAGTAGCACGCCATTAGGCAGCAACAATTGCACCC
>CAAKHF010016193.1:9431-28820 GCA_901007745.1 Hippocampus kuda
ATGTTGAGAGTCAGGAGTGTGAGGCCTGTCACAGAGCGTGCAAGACGTGCGGCGGTCCGAGGTTTGACGACTGCGATTCATGCCGGGATGACCTGGTACTGAAAGATGGCGAGTGCATGAAGGGAACTCAGTTGGGTGCCTGTCCAATTGAACGCTTCAGGAACGGTAGGACAACCAGACGCTCTTATGTTGTTGTTATAGTAGTGCCTTGATTTCCGAGTGCACCAGCAAGTTTTTTTGTTTTGTGTTGTGAACAAAAAATGGTAACATTAGGGCTGCAGCACAATGAGCAATTGTGTACTGGCAGGATCCGGGGTTGTGGCACAAGTTTTCACAAGTTGTCGAGTCTTGGCTACTGCTTTTGTGGCCATTCAAAATATGAATTGTGGCAATGTTGCAAATTGTAGCCAATGAAAATGCACGGAAGCTTTCACATAAGCGAAAGATCCATTTCCGGGTCCGAAGAAAGGAAGACACAGCCAACCCCCACCAAACTATAGAAATACAGTATATACCTGTAAAATACACGCACAGTACTATATATTGAGTTTTACAACAATACCTAAACGTTTGTACAGTATTTCATATGTACCCGTTTGATGAAATTGTGAAGCTTGTGGTAAAAATGTTCAATTCAAATTCAAGTGAATGGAACGACAAAAATTGGGGATGTCTGTTCCATTCACTTGAATGGAACAGACATCCCCAATTTTTGTCGTTTTTTTTCTCATCCACGTCCTTTTTCTGAAGCAACCTGTGTCTTCCTGGAATGACACCCTATTGTTACGTGGATTGAAAAAAGTTGTACAGTACAACATACGATATGAGAAGCCTCTGAACATGATACAGAAGCTGCTGTGGGCCACAACTCATGCCCAGACGCTCACACACACACTAATTGGCCAATCACATTTCAGCTTCAAATTCTCAGCAGCCAGATGTGTGAACGCAGTAGGCTGTATTTGGCCCGTGGGCCATACTTTGCCCACCTCTTGTGTACAACTAGTGACCGTGTGCGTGCGTGTGTGTGTGCGGTGTGTGTGTGTACGCTGCATGTTTCAGCACATGGAGAGTGTGAGCTTTGTCACCCTTCTTGTGAAACCTGCTTTGATGCACGCAGAGACGACTGCATTACCTGTCACAAAGGTCTGTCGATATCTTGCGTACACGTTCTGTAATGTGAATTTTTGTGTGCACATTTTTATTTACATGATTCAGCATTACCTCTTGTCTCTCACACGTGTGCACGCACACACACTACTCATATGCTCTTGCATGTACTCATGAAATTCTCTCAAACCACTGCTGGAATTTTTTCATACAAACTACTGAAGGCATTTCAGTAGCGCGGGCGTGTATACGCATTTCTATAAGAAAACCCTTGTGCATGGTTAGCATTAACATGAATGTGTCCATCTTAACTATTCAAATAATTTATTTATTTTTGGAGGAGCCTTCCTGACGTCCGATCAGGCGTGCGTGACTCACTGCCCCGCGTCCACCTTTGTCAACGTCACGTCTGGACGTTGCGACGACTGCGTCGAGGGCTGCGTCACGTGTCACGGCACCGACGCGTGCCTGCGGTGTCACGCTGGACTCTCTGTGCAACAAGCGGCCTGTGTGCTACAATGTGACAGGTCAGCTCTCTTGCAGTTTACATTCTGTGTCTTTTCAAGTTAATTGCGTTGCGAGCCAAATTGGAGGTACGAGTGAGCTATGAGTTAAGAAGGCGCTTGAGATACAATGCCGCTCGGGTGAAGTGAAAAAAAGTATTTAAAAAATGTTTTCATGTATTTGTTTTATTTTATATTTGTACATTTATTGTACATTTTATTTTTAGTATACGTGTTTTTTTTTTCCTTAGAAACAATGCACTCAACAGTGTTGTACTCTTTCACAACATTGTGATAAGATTTGGTCTTCACCGGGAAAATGTGAGCACAAAAGGGGCTGTACCTAATATATTGTCTTTTCTTGTTATCTACTTCTCTGGTGTATTTTGGCAGTTGGAAAATTATATTTATGGCTCATTACTGTCCCTACCTGATACTGTCTTGCCACTGCAAGGAAACCAACGTGATTTGGTGGTGGCTCGATGTTGTGAAGTGCGCTACTGTCACCTAGTGGTGGAATTGTGATGCACACTCATATGTCATACTGCTCATACATCAAGGCAAAAAAAAAAAAAAAATTGACCAGGTGGCTCGTATCTTGAAAAAACTTGTCAGTCACTCAAGGCAACACTGTTTTTAGAGCTTATAAAAAAATCTCTACATTTTCCTTTATTACCTATGATTTTTTTCTTTTTTAAAAGACACAATAAAATGGTGGTGGTTTTCTGGGTGCTGGAAAGGATTAATGGCATTGCAGTTCATTTTCTTCATTGATTTGAAAGAAAAATAAACGCAGCAATGAGCTTGGCCACGGAACAAATACGTGTAGTTTCCCTCTTGCCCGTTTTCATTTGCAGAGGTTTCCCCGAGGGTGGCACGTGCCACCCGTGCGCTCCCGAGTGCACGTCCTGTCACGCCAACGCTTCCTTTTGTCTGAGCTGCGAGTCCGACCACTTCCTGTTGGAGCACAGGTGCGTGCGTGGCTGTCCTCCAAGCTACTACAATAAAGACGCGCAGTGTCTCCGCTGTCCTCCCGACTGTATCCGCTGCAACCAAGACGGACTCTGTAACAGTGAGTACACGTGTCGATCAAATCAAAAGTGGGTGTGGTTGGGTTAGGGTGAGTGACGACTGGCAATATTTATGGAACGAAGCGAAAGTGAATGTGAGTTTGTCCCTCTCTGCTGTATATGCCCTTTGCACTGTAGTCCACCTAACGCCCAAAGTCCGCTGGGCTTAGCTCCAGCACTCCACGACCCTGAACAAGATAAGCGGTGTAGGGAATGAGTCAATTGATAGCATGTAGTAAGGAAGGGAATTTAATTTGCGTAATCATTGAATATAGTATG
This sequence comes from Hippocampus kuda, assembly GCA_901007745.1. NCBI lineage: Eukaryota > Metazoa > Chordata > Actinopteri > Syngnathiformes > Syngnathidae > Hippocampus > Hippocampus kuda. The sequence continues at coordinate 12,394 of CAAKHF010016193.1, forward strand.
GTTAGCGCGTCAACCTCACAGTACAGAGGTTGTGGGTTCGATCCTGGCTCCGGCCTTCCTGTGTGGAGTTTGCATGTTCTCCCCGGGCCTGCGTGGGTTTTCTCCAGGTACTCTGGTTTCCTCCCACATTCCAAAAACATGCATGGCAGTCTGATTGAACACTCAAAATTGTCCCTAGGTGTGAGTGTGAGCACGAATGGTTGTTCGTCTCTGTGTGCCCTGCGATTGGCTGGCAACCGGTTCAGGGTGTCCCCCGCCTACTGCCCGAAGACAGCTGGGATAGGCTCCAGCACCCCCTGCGACCCTTGTGAGGATAAAGTGGATGGGAACATGAATGAATGGATTAAATATAGTGTGATATGAATGACTTTTGGTCTGAAATAAAGAATAACAACAAAAATTGAATAAATAAGAATCCACAGTTTTTCACCGGGAGGTCTGCCAAATCTCTTTGAGTGGTGTTAAAATCTTTGAATTAAAGTAGAAGTTTGCAGTTTGAAAAACAACGCTTTTTGTCCTATATGTTCAAACTGGTTGTCTGACCTGAGAGTAGATTATTATTAAAAAGATGTTTTGAAAAACCATCCCTTTCTGGCTCAATCTTATGCTCTATTTTAGCCTATCAGAGACAGAAGGCATGGCTGAAGAAGTACGTCAATCATTCGGCTGTGCTTAGGACACCCAGCAGCCTCAGTTTCCATTGTACATTCCACAGGAAACCAACATCAAACCTTTCATGCGTTTCGAGCAGTGTCACAGCCGTTTGTTTTTTTTTTTTTTTTGGAAACCCTACACTTAAGTGTGTGTGTGTGTGTGTGTGTGTGTGTGTGTGTCTGTCCTCTTCACCAGAGTGTGCAGATTACTTCTTCCTCCACGCCGACAAGTGTGTGGACAACTGCCCCACTGGCTTTTTCCCCAGCGAACAGCAGCGCGAGTGCGTTCGATGCCACGCCGACTGCGCCTCATGCGACGGGCCCGACCCCGACGACTGCAGCACATGCCGCAACCCCAAAGCGCGGCGCTACAACGGAGAGTGTCTCCCCCAATGTCCCAGCAACACTTACTACGAGAGCGCTGATGGCGAGTGCAGAGGTATAATTGAAATGTAATATACATTAAAAATATAAGTAAAAACAAATCAAATATAATTTTAAAAATAATGAAACATTCAAAATGTAAATAGTGTATAATGAAAAAAAGATTTAAAAAATAGAATAAAGTGCATAAAATAAAATAAAAGCACATAAAGTCAAACATGTGTAAAGACTGACTGTAAATGCAATAAAAATGTAATTTAAAAATGTGACTAAAGTGAAATAGACAAAATATTATAAAAAGCAAAATTTTTATGCACCGGCCAGGAAATTCCAAAAATAATACTTTGCATTTGTTTGATGTCATCATGTCAAAATATTGCTTTGTAAAATGTTGATTGTAGCCCCTCAAATCTCAGAATATAGTCAAGGCTCACCTGTTTTCTGGGTTTGGTCAGATGACTTTCAACGCGAGCGCCAGTGGACTTGAATGTCATTTTCAGTCGACAGCAGGGGGCGGTGCTGGACAAAATGTCATCCCCATGAGATGGATGAAAACCTAACTTTGAAAAGTGTCATTATTATTCCCTCAACACTATATTAATCGGAATACCGCGTCTAGACTAGTGAGAGCACATTGAACTAATTATCGCAAAGATTTTTTTTTTACTGGAGTTCCCCTTTAAGTACGTTTATATTTAGTTTGGGGGAATTGGTTTTCCAACATGTATTCAAATATAATTTGTATTTGTACATTTTTGGTGCAGCACATTCTAATACGAATTTTAAAAAAAAAACTGCCTTGTATTGGTGACTACCGACTGTATTTTAATATTGGTCATGATGTCAGTACTTGGAGAGCTTTGAATTTTCTTTAAAAGTTTGCAAAGCACTGATAATGTCGATATTGAGTCCATTCGTCATGTGCATCCAGACTGCGATCGCACCTGTCTGACGTGTTCGGGCAACGAGCCATCGGCGTGCCTCAGCTGCGGGTCCACGCGCCGCCTCGATGCCAGCGGCCACTGCGTGTGGTATAGCCAATGCTCCCCGCACACTTACAAGGACGGCGGGGGGCAGTGCCGGCCGTGTCACGCCTCCTGCCGAAGCTGCTCCGGAGGCCCCGGCCCGGACCGCTGCCTCGGCTGCGACCCGCCACGCTTCCTGCTCAGTGAGTGCTACTCACACACGCTCCTTTCGTACGAGACACTTGGCGTCGACTTTTTCCTTTTTGTTTATTTTGGCAGATTCTACGTGCGTGCAGCAGTGTCCAGCCGGTTACTATGGCGACGACAAGGAAGAGCGCACCTGTGAGCGCTGCCACACGAGCTGCGCCTCATGCGCCGGACGCCACAGCGTGCAGTGCTTCGCCTGCAGATCGGGTTTCTTCAGGCAGGGCAGCAGCTGTGTACAAACCTGCTTTGAGAGGTCAGTAGTATAATGTTCCCCCGCTATATCGCCTTTCAGTGTTCCTCCCCGTGTCGCATTTTTTAAGCAATGTTTTTTTTTCTGTGTGGTAATGAACTTTTCTTTACATTTTTTTTCTTTTACAGCTGCAAATATTCAATACATTCATATACCATTTTTAATTCAGATAATCGTGAATGGCGGCCCGGTGGTCCAGTGGTTAGCGTGTCGACCTCACAGTGCAGAGGTGCCGGGTTCGATTCCAGCTCCGGCCGCCCTGTGTGGAGTTTGCATGTTCTCCCCGGGCCTGAGTGGGTTTTCTCCGGGTGCTCCGGTTTCCTCCCACATTCCAAAAACATGCATGGCAGGCTGATTGAACATTCTAAAATGGTCCCTAGGAGTTAGTGTGAGTTCGGCTGGTTGTTTGTCTCTGTGTGCCCTCTGATTGGCTGGCAACCAGTTCAGAGTGTCCCCCGCCTCCTGCCCGAAGATGGCTGGGATAGGCTCCAGCACCCCCTGCAGCCCTTGTGAGGATAAAGCGGATCGGAAAATGAATGGATGGATGGATAATAGTGCATGAACATACATTATATTTTATATCTGCTGAATATGACAATACAGAACACATGAATAGAGAGAGCAATAGGTTTTTATCCCTTTTTTACAGCATACAGCGAGTACCCACATATTCGGGGTTCAGCATCCTGTTCTCTAATTTATTTTTATGGACCCTATCTTCCGTTTCTTTTTGCAATTAGAGCAAAGCATTGAAAACTGCCATGTTGCTGCATCTTTTGGTATCATTTGTGTTTTTCGTCTACGTTCGACAATCCCTGTTGTATTGGCGCTCGTTGAATAAGCAGTCAAAGTGAAAGTAAAAGTGTGTCTTTGCTTCTATCCTGATGCAGCTACTCCTAGCCATGTAGTATCTTTTGCTGTTACGATTGTTTAATCGATTGTTACGATTGTTAAAACCCAAAAAGGGAGTTTGTGCGTCAGTTTGTCTTAGTGTTGGACATTGGAATGTACTATGTTAGCCAATACTATTAATTGCCCTCTAAAGTGAAAGTGGCTTGTTTGTGTTGAATGATTTACCATCTCCATACAGTTGCTTATGTAACATGGTTTCATAATGTGTACGTGCTCAATGCATGCATGGTGTTGATGCCTTCCTGATGATTTCTTTGACTGCAATGTCACAGACCACAGTACATGAAACATTCCAAATGGAATACCATTCTCTTTAAACTTGAGCACACATCACTGGAACATACCACTCTGAACATAAGAGACATCTTACAAGCCTCTATCCATCCCTTGTTTTTGAAATGATCTCCCCATTTTAAGTACTTTTTGCTTTCTTGTAGCATCTAAGGGGAGGGGGCAATGAGCATTTGATTCATGGTAAAGACTCAGTCCCTTTCCTCTTCAAATTGTGTGATGGTCAGTGAAAATGATTTTTTTTTCCCATCACCGTAGTATACTGGCCAAGACTGTGTGACTCGACTTTTGCCAGAGTCATTTGAGACTTGCCTGAAACTTGAAGGTTAAGAGTTGAGACTTACTCTTGACCAGCTGTCACCTCTGCTGTCATTTTCTCCTTTTCTAGTCATTTCGGCAACAGCAGTAGCATGGCGTGCGAGCGCTGTGACCCTGCCTGCAGTAGGTGTCGGGGGCCCGCCGACACCGACTGCCTGAGTTGTCGGAGCGGCTTCATCTACGCGAGGCACCAGAGCCGCTGCATGAAGAATTGCCCGCCGGGATACTATCATCACAGCTGGACCCACACCTGCCTTAAGTGCCACCCCACGTGCAAGACGTGCACAGGTTTGTGATCCGCTCTTGTAAGGATGACTCGGGTTAATAGCGTTGCTGGGGAATTAATGTCCTCAAAAATGAAGCGTTACGGCGGTCACTGAATGGATCCAAATGATTAGTCACAAGAAATTATTTATTTCCTGTCCAAGAGCTGTCCTAATTTTAGCCCTTATAAATATAATGCTCTCTTTTCATTGACATTGCCAAAGACCTCGTCAATTAACAGGAGAATATCAATCTTCAAAATAATATATATTTATCAGAGAAATCCAAATAAAAGAAATTCTTAATTTTGATTCACACTGACCTGAGAGGTATCCATTCATGTGAAGTAACTATGATAAATTCATGAATTAAACCTCAGTTGGGCCTTCCTTCATTTGATCGAATGGAGGGCCACAAATCTTCTATCCCTCTGAGGTGAAGAGATAAACAACTCAAATATTCCGTGCATTCCTTTGTTTTTAGGAACGGATCATAAAGCATCAACCATTTCATTCTGTTAATTTTTTTGCTGGCTGGGTCATAAATCTATTCGTATTTTTTGTGGACACAAGAAGTTACATTCCCGCCCCCAATCCCAGTGTTGACGGGCCATAAATCATGATGCATTTTGACATGAGGAGACCATAAAATCCACCTGCACATTTGTTTGTTTTTAATGGTGGACCGTAAATCAATAAACCATTTCCTTTTTTTTCATCTTGTGCAGTTGGTTTATATGTTAATGTGTAAATAATGATATTCCTTGTTAATTTTACACTCGGAGCACATAAAATTGAGTTGCACATTCCTTAATGCTTTAATGAAGGGGCCATAAATCAATCATTTACCGTGATCCCTCATTTATCGCGGTTAATGGGGACCAAAACCACCCACGACAAACGAAAATCCGCGAAGTAGCGACCAATTAACATATACAGGTAAAAATAAATAAATAATAAAAAAATTAAGTCCGCAAACGGTCCGCGAGAAGCTGCAAAACAACAGCGAGTCACATAGAGCAACATATACAGGACTGTACTCCATGTATATGAATTAAAAAAAAATAATTCTTATGAATATGTTTGAAAAAATCCGCGATGCACTGAAGCCGCAATAAACGAACCGCGAAATAGCGAGGGATCACTGTATTTATTTTTGTGGAAGGATCATAAATCAATGACCACATTGTTTGTATGTATGTATGAAGCATAACGTAAGTCTTCATTTTAGTGAAGTATATCTGAGTGTAGCTAATTGATAACTGTGTATGTTCAGGCGCCGGCGCCATGTCCTGCCAGTCATGTTACCATGGATACCGTCTGATTGGCTCCAGCATCTGTGATTCCCAGTGTATGATTGGCTTCTACTTAGCCTCCCAGGTCTTTATCTTCTTCAGATATGCTGACCTCCGTCTACGTCAGAACACCAACTTTTTCTTCCTCTCGGTTCCAGGAGCAGTCATCGGAGGGCAACGCGCTCGACTGCCGGCGGTGCGACCCGTCCTGCCTGGGTTGCCGTGGCGGGGGTGCTTGGAACTGCACCGAGTGCCCTGCCTCGCAGATCCTGAGCGACGACGGGCGCTGCCTGAGCTGCTGCCACGAGCGGATGTCCGCCAACCAGCCAGTGGGCTGGCAGTGCTGCGACTGCCATGCCTCGTTGGGTAAGACGAGCAGACACATTATTAGGAACACCGCAGTGCAAGCCCATGCAGCAGTTGGAGCAATCATTCATGAAAAGGAAGGAAAAAAGAAAAACGCTGTATCTCCAAATTTTGTCCTTTTTTTGTCTTTTCGTTTTACCTGAAACCTTTATTTCCTTAAATAAAACTTGTAATTTAGTGTGGAAACATTTTAGTTATTTAAAATGTGTAATTGATGAGAAAATAATGTGACTTTACATGGAAAAAATTTTTGTAATTTTAAATGAAAAGAGTCCTAAAACTATTTTTTTTAAAAATAAAAAGAGTGCATTTTACATTAAATTATTGGAAAAGTTGTAGTTTTGTGTAAGGGGGGAGTCTAAATTGTCTGTGGAAAAGTATTTCAGTACTACTGTAGTCAAAATTGATTAGAAAAAAAACATGAAAAAAATTTAGAAAAAGATTTCAGTATTTGACAATTGTAAAAATATTACACAATAATTATGACAAGAAGTACAAAAACAAAAATAGTTTGAAAAAATATTGAGACAAAAATGGATGGAAACATTTGACAGAAATACAAAAAAATATTTCACCGACAACACACGTAAGTATTAGAAAAAATCTTTTAAAAAGGACACACTAATATGCAAAAACATTTGTTCGAAATAGCTTTTTGTTTGCTTCTTTTGTCGTTGTCACATTCATCATTGTCGAAGCGTATCACCTCAAATACTTCCTTGACACGATTCCTGTTTGATGGATGAGAGCTGGATGAGAGCTCTTGCTGTGCCTCAGTTCCACAGAAAAAAAAATGCAAATACGGGTATTTATGAAGAGTGAAGTGGCCATATGTACAGTAGTAGGCGACTGTACGACGCCTTGCTGGGTAAAGCAGTGATTTCAAACCTCTTCTTCCAGAGGAGTGCATCCTGGATGTCAACTTTGTGCTGAAAGATGCTGCCGACTTGGAGCGAGAACGCCGAGGCGGGGCCAGACTGACAATGACTATTTGCGTCCTCCTGATCCTATCAGTCGGGGCCGGGGTGTTTGTTTTCCTCAGCGCTCGCTCGAAGTCACGCGCCACGGCCGCCGCCAGCAAGGCCGAAACCAAAAGCGGCGGCTACCAGAAGCTGGACAACAACGAAGGAATGGTAGACGCGACACAGCAAGCCGTCGCGTCCTCCTTTGGGGAGTACAGCGACAGAATCGTCAGGACGGATGATGACGACGACGACGATGATGAAGATGACATCGTGTACATGGGACAAGATGGCACTGTGTACAGGAAGTTCAAGTACGACTATTTGGGTGAGCAGGAGGATGACATTGAGCTGGAGTATGACGATGAAAGCTACACCTACACATGAATACGCACAAGCCAGTGGATATATCACATCTGTAGCTTTATGTGGTCAAAAGAAAACATTTTGTGTTCAAAAGGTTATTTGATTTTTAAAAAAATCCAGTCTTAAGCAAATGAAATTTTATGTGGAAAACGTAAACATAACACTTTTAAAATTTGACATCTGACATCATAAAATTGTTATTTTGTGGAGGGGAAAAAAGTTGATTAAATGTATTCTAAGACACAAGTGACCCTGTATTGAAAATAGACATTTTTTTTAAATGGCCGCCAAATAGCTTTTTTTTATATTTAACTAGCTAGTGACTAGTTATTATAGCTGTCTTGCTAGTTATCTTCCTTATAACTAGGGAGCAACTAATTAGCATTTCTATTACTAGTTAGCTTCATTATTGCTAGCTAGTAACTACTTTTCTTCATTGGTATTGAAGCAAGCACATAGCCTTCATGTTGCTAGCTGGTTTGTTGGCACCACTATTTGGACGGATTTTAAGTCACATTTTTAAATGAAATATTTGTCAGGGGAAAAGTTCCAGTTTTAACTGGTTTAAAAAAAAGTTTTAAAATGTTCAGTACGATTTTACACGAAGTTGTTTAATTTTGTGACAAGCTTTGCAAAAGGAAGTTATAATTTTGTAATTTTCCCCTTTATTTACATGAAAACTATTAATTTTACCTGTAAATGATTTTTTTTGTTTGGTTTGTCATAATTTTTAAATTAAAAAAAGTGATTTTGAGTCACAATTTTTCATGAAAACCGTTTCTTACATGAAAATCATAATTTCCCGTAAAAGTTGATTTTTTTTCCACTCCCCAAAAATTGTGATGAAAAAAATTGCAAGAAAATTTTTTTTCACAAAATTTGCCTACAAAACTCATAATTCTACTTCAAAGTGTTATAATCCTAATCATAATTTTTTCAAGAAAAAAAGTTTATGTAAACTCACAATTTTCCATGAAAAGGTTATGTGAAAGAAAGTTCTAAGTTGTGTAGTCTTAATTTTTACTGACAAAATGTCAATTTTTTTTAGGGGGGTGGAGGGGTGAAAATAGTTTTAAGAATAAGAAAACCTTTATTCGTCTCACAATGGAGAAATTCCCAATAAACAGCAGCAGTTTTGGGTGAAATGTTTATGTATTACTTGTAATAAAACATTTTAATTGTACATGCAAAACATTTTATGAGTGGAAAAATGTCATTTGAAGTGGATAAGCTTATGAGTACCATTTATACACTCCAACAAAGATTTATTATATGAAAAAACGAATTTGGCGTGAAAACGTAATGTAATTAAAACAAAAATCGAAGATTGTCACGGTGGACGACTTGGTTAGCAGTTCAAGGTGTACCTACTGCCCAAAGACAGCTGGGATAGGCTGCAGCATGTCCTTATGAGGAAAAAGCGGTTCAGATAATGGAATGGATGGACACACACACACACAACCTGAAATTTTCATTTCATCCCCCCAAAAATACGCTAACTCAAAGAATATATTTTTGTAAAATTGTTGAGGATTTATTGGATGATCTAAAAAAAATGGAAGAAGTGTTTCTCGTTGAGCACTAAATTCTGGTCAGAGCGAGCTTCTACGGGGTGTCCATAAAATCTGGGTACATGGAAAAACGCCCCCACATTTTAAAAAAAATTCATTGTAATGGTGATAAATATTCTCAACATGATTTCCATCATTTTCAATGCATAATTTGACACACTTTGCAAAATCCAGGTGACTCCAGGTAATGCGTCTCATGGTTTAGAATCCGTAAAGGTCATCATGTGCACTTATCTCAGAAAAACAAGTCAGAAGGGAGAAAAAGGTCTGGTGACCGTGAAATCTCCTTTGTACCCAGACTTTGTGGACACCCTCTAGTTCCAGTTCTTTTTTTTTTTTTATACAAAAGTTTGAAGAACACAAGACAGTGAGAGAGTAAAATCTGAATATTTTGGGGACCGTTCACAGGTTGAATCACATTATATTCACAAGTCATTTACACATATATAAGATAAGATAAGATAATCCTTTATTTGTCCCACACTGGGGAAATTTACATATATTTATTTTTACATATATATATTTTTATTATATAATTTAACACCTGTCAGTATACAGTACAGACAAAAATGAATTGTGAACATATATGTAGCGATAGGAGGGAAAAGTGTGTGTTTCTGCCGAGTGAGTGGACTTTGAGCTTCCATCAATGTTATGTGCAAAGAAAAGTTCAAGCTACTGGCTAAGCTTCAACTCTACACTTTAACTTCCATTTGTTATGTAATAGTGGCCTTGGTAAGTGCTGTGTTGTAAGATTTGCCCCAAATGCTGAAATATAAAAAGGGGAAATGTAATTTTACAGTTAAAAAAAAAAAAAGTTGTTGAATTGTAAATAGATGTGAAAGTTATTTCACGTGAGAAAAAGTTGTATTTTTGTTAAAAAAATAAAACACGAGAATAAATATTTTTTTAAATGACATATATAAGTCGTGGAACAAAATATGAACTTGAGGTGAAGATTTTACATGAAACAAAAAAAAGTTAAGACAATTGACAAAAATCTTTTGGGGGAAAAAGTCCAAATTTTGCTTTAAAAAAAAAGTTTTAATGTAGGGAAACAAGTGTACTTTTGTGTGTAAAAACAGAATGAATAATTTTGTACACAGAAGGAAAAACAAAATGTACTTTTCGTTAAGATGTTTACATCAAACATAATTTATATAAAATGTCATACAAAATGGGAGAAAAATAACTTTTGAAAACAATCTGCAGGGGGGAAAAAAGTCAAGCTTTACATAAGAGTTGGAATTTTGGAAGAAAATTGTCCGAATTAAGTTGCATGTTATCAGTGTTACAAGAATACATTGGACTTTTTTTTGGCAAGAATTGTGGAATATTACAAAGATAAAGTTGATGCTTAACAAGAATCAAGTTGGATCATTTGGATTGAAATATTATGAAGATATTAAAGATCTTTTCCAACCGCATTGTTGTAATGTCAATGTGTGACAAATGTGCACGAGGAAAGTAATAAAGAGTAAAACAGTTACCAAGACCACCATTCAAGTAGATTCGAGATTATTTGAAAAACCAAATGAAGGAAACATAACAGCAGAGTTAACCTGTCGTGATTCAATCTTTTCTTTGTCCAAGGTCATTCTGCATAGCGTCACTTGACACGTGCCCCTACACTGGCTTACTGAATGTGTTTTTGCATGGCAAATGTACACAAAGACAGAAGACTGAAAACAAGACAGCCGGTAAAAAACAATTCAAAGTAATGTTTCGCCCAGGCGTCGCCACGGCAACAGGCCGGCCGGCCACACGCGCCGCCTGTCGTCAGTGGCCGTTGATGAAAGTCTTTGAGGTGGAGCAAGAGGAGGAGGCGGCTGAAGCGGAGGTGGAATGGCTGATGAAGAAGTTGTCCTCCCGCAGCTTGACGTGCTCGGGCCTCTCCAGCTGCAACTTGGCCTCCGAGATGTCGCCGTTGATGGCGGCGATCAGCGCCTCTGTAGGATGGACAGACGGGTACACACACACACACACACACACACACACACACACACACACACACACACACACACACACACACACACACACACACACACACACACACACACACACACACACACACACACACACACACACACACACACACACACACACACACACACACACACACACGTTTAGATACATGTACAAGTAGACACCATCTCAAATAGAAATTTAGGGCGTCGTAGTCAAATTTCAAACGCAGCCCGTGTTGACAGAAGCAAACATGTTTCGGTTGGATGACATTTCCGCTTACTTGCGAAACAGGTTTTATCTTAATTTAAAATGCCGGACCTTCACTAGAATCCTCCGTTGCATTGTGGCCAAAGGTACAACAACCCTGGTCCGTTATTGAGCTTTCTGTTACCATAATGCGATCGCCTTAAATTTGAACTCTGCGTTGTCAGCATGTCTCGAGCAAGGAGCCATTTTGGTGTCGAAATATTACCGTAATGACCATACACAAGGCGCATCGGATATTAAGGCGCGCTGTGAAGCAAATGGAAGGCTTTTAAGTGCGCCTTTTAGTGCGGAAAATACGGTATTTTAAGAAATGACATCCATATGGCACACTCGGATATGAGGTGCATTCTCTTTGTGAAGCATGGTCTGTCAAATCGGTTATTCTAATTGTACCCTTGTGTCTATTTGATTGATTTGGCGCTTTTTTGGTAGGTTCAGACGGGACACGAAATCTCGGGTAGCGCCGCGTGTGTGCGAGTATGTGAGTGCGCGTTGGCTTTACCGAGCGAGTCATAGCTTCTCTCCGGGCGGATGTATCCCACCATGACGACGCTGAGGGTTTCACCATAGAAGTCCTCTTTGAACTTGTGGATCACATGAGTCTCCTGGAACAAGCGAAGCACACATGTGTTAATGACAACGTGGCGCTCAAGATAACCCGCTTTTCCACCACCGTGCTAATCGGGCATCTCAGCTCCAGGCCACGCGCTACGTTTCATTTCATTCCAGCTAACATCAATGTTCTCTTTTAGTTTTTCTCCTGCTGGGCATCAATGGCTGCTCTTTCTGCCTCCATCCATGCAAGTTTCCATAAGTCACCGATTACATCTGCTTATGACATCTTTGCATCATATTATATCAGCATTTTCGCTTTTTTTTCCCTGCGCGTTAACTTCCACTCGTATTATTCTTGAGTACCGGTATCTGTATGTTATTAGACGTACGGTACTTATACCAGCGCTCTCCTAATTGCGCCTCCTGACGCACAAAATGGTCACTCAATTTTCAATGACATTGACAATACATCACAACTTGGATGTAAACTTGTTTCAGAAACAAAACTGTGAAAAACATACAAAATTAATTTTGGAATAAAAGTTGTCAAATTACGTGGAAACAAATGTGGATTTGAAGCAATATTTTTAAATCGAAGTCACGCTTTCGAGTGAAACATCATTTTTATGTGACAAATTTAATTTCACGCAAAAGCTGCCATTTTGGATTTTTTTTTAACCACTGATTTTATGACAAGAAAATTGTGAAAAAAGGCTTTAATCTACAAAAGTTAATGTCATATGTCTTACATATCTTCTGACCAAATTTTTCACATTTTATGTGAGAATCTTGTCTATGATGCACTTTTAACCTGAAAATTTCATTTTTTACATAAAAATGTTTACATTTATACAAAGAACGTTTCCATTTTGTGAAGAAATGTCATTTTCACACAATGACTCAAATTTACACACACACACACAGCCAATCAAACTCTTTGATGATCGGTATCAGCAGCTTAAATCCTGATCGGAAGACTCCTCATTCACTGTATAATGAGTTGCCAGCTGGCGTCCATTTATTTGGTACCCACCATGGACTTCTTTGTGTTCTTGTAATACGGGTTCCAGCCAATACTCATCACCATCTTGTGCACGTCGCCATTGCCCACGCAGGCCCAACCGTAGTAGATGCCCGTGCCGATGTCACCAGGCAGGTGCTCCACCACACAGTCAGGGAAGTTGGCTAAAATTGATATTAAGAAAATCTGATGAGAACCACAAGACCGCAAATGGAACTCGATGACTTTGCTATGTAAGATATGAGCAACACGGAAGAGGAATGCTATAAATAAATACATGCACATTACGAGGTGACAATAGGACTCTGCACACACAATCCTGATTCCTCTCCGTTACATGTCTGTCAAAAGGTTAAAGAACAATTTCAAGGACAGAGGGGACCACATGTGGCTCACGGGCCATAGTTTGCCCACCTCTGGTCTTGAAGTTATTTAAAAGCTAATTAAATTAAAAGGTAAAGCTAAAGGTAGCCACCAAGGACCAAATCAGTTGCCTACAGGTCTGCTGTAAAAATAGCCTCTGATGGGATATTGTGATTTCATGGGGGAATGTTGTAAAATCGATCATTTGAAAATGATCATTGTTGATAATTATTGCGAGAAATGGTTCCGATGTTCAGTGTCCTCTCATACACTAGCAGGCTGAAGCACGGACACACATACAAATTGTGCCTTTGACCTTTGACTGGTTGTCTTTATTGATTAGTATAATTCATTATAGATAACATGTCATTCGAACTCAATTGAGCAGTTTTCATATTTAAGTGTTTATCAAACTGGCGGCCCCTAGAGGAAATTAGTACCCAATAGGTAGCTGTCAGTTTCATCAAGGCTGGTGACCGCAGAAGACGGAAGTCTACGTCTGTGAAACCATACAAGACCAAAAAAAACAAAGACGCATAGCCAGGAAAAACCAAACGATAAAGAGGCGTACCGGTCGGTATTCCCAGTTCTTTGCTGCCCCTTCCGAAGCCCCGAACGACCTCTCCGCGGCAGAAGTACGGCAAGCTCTTCATTCCCTCCGGGGGATTTGATAAAGAGCCCAAGTGCGCGGGTGACCTCGACCGCCGCAAGCCAGGAACAAGTCCAGAAGACGTCCCGACACGGTTAAAAAAAAAAAAGAAAAAGCCGAGATGAGGGATCGCGTTGACAGCACTGAAAAAGTCCGAATGTCCTTCGTTATCTATCGCTGTCTAGAAATGAAGAGGACAGCGACAAGTATTTGGTCACAGCCGAATGGCATAAGTTCACCTGCTACGCGAGCGAGGGTAGTTAGCATTAGCGCGTAAGACAATAAAAATAATTAGTGAATAAAAACAAATATAGAATTATTTAAACAGTGGGGTTTGGTTCCGGTGAGTTCCCGGAGTCAAGACAATTCTGCTGTTGGTGTTCAGTTGGTTGCTCGACGAGGTCCAATGCGACGATGAGCCTGACTACTCCACTGAGCTTTTAGCGGAGAACACCGGAACATGTTCACGTCGGTCGTTGGTCCGTTTTTTGTCACGTCCTACGTGTTGACGTCATCACTCCGTGACCGAGGAGGGAGTCACGCGGTGCCTTCAAGTCATGTTGGAAAAGTGAAAATTAACCACAACCATGAGGAATTTAGGATGAGTCAAAGGACGAACTAACCTTTGTTTTGGCAATTAAAATGTCCATCTATCCATCCATTATCTGATCCGCTTATCCTCAAGAGGGTTGCAGCCATGCTGGAGCTTTTCCCAACTGTCTCTGGGTACATCCTAAACTGGTTGCCAGCCAATCACAAGGTACAAATAGACAAACAACCATTCGCGTTTACACTCACACCTTGGGACAATTTAGAGCACTCACTCAACCTACCATGCATGTTTTCGGGATTTTGGAGGAAACTGGAGTACCCGGAGAAAATCCTTGGAAGCACAGGGAAAACATGCAAACGCCACACAGGAAAGCTGGGGCCGGATTCGAACCCATGCCCTCTACACTGTGAGGCGGACGTGCGAACCACCCATTTTCGTCCCACCCCAATTATAACGTAATTAACTTAAACACTTATAATATTGCATTCCAAAGTCTAAAAAATGGTTAAGCAATTACTTTTCCATCTCAGAATCATTAATTATTACGACATCCATGTTTTAAAAGAGTAAGATCAAGACAAATGAGAAAGAAACATCAAACGGACCATCATCGTCCTCCTACTCCTCCTCCACTTCATCATGAAGAGGCTTATTATTCCTTTGTTTGGTACGTGTCCACTTGGGATCTTTAATGGGGACACTCCCGAATCAATCCTGATGCAATTCCAGGATTGAGCAAAAGTAAGCGTACAGTTATAAAAGAGAGAGAGCGAGCGAGAGAGAGAGAACACAGACAATACTTATTGTGTTTATTATACAAACATAACAACTGCATTCATTCATGTATGTCACTAATAATTCACCGATGTGATACTACTGTATACCTACTTTTACACCCTTCTGTATTATCAGGAGCCACTGTCTCCGTCCATGACCTAGAAGTGCTGTTTTTGACAAAGCATTACAGTACATTTGGATTCATTCAACCACCTAGCATAGGCCTTATGTACAGTATTCTGTGTTTTAACGCCATCTAGTGGTTTTGATAAATAACACAGTCATTTGTTTCCCTTCTTATTATTCCCTTTTTCTTCGCTATGCAAGTAAAAAACGATTTAACTGAATCTCCACAAAGCATATGAAGATGATTCATATTACTGCACAGTTCTCGTTTATTTACTCATGATATGCCGTTGACGATGACCGTTACAGTTTCAAGTGTTTCACCGTTCTCACATTTTTTTCGATCTAACATACACCAAATCTAAATCTAAAATCCTTTTCACACGGGTCAAATTTGACCTGGAACTGCTTCAGTGTCGGCAAAATGTAGTATGCGCTGCTTTTAACATTTGAATTTTTTGTGTATTTTATCTTACTTGAGGAAAACTCATCCAATTGTAACGTGACAGAATGACATTTGAAGCATATTATTGCTGTCAAATGTCAAAAGGGGTCAAGCTTGACCTGAACAGGTAAATGTTAAATAGCAATAAAGTCCTTTCTTCATCATTAAGGAAATACTAACTACATTCAAACATAATTATTGTATTATTCAAGGCGCATAAGCATAAGTGATACGGCTATAGAATAAAACCACATTTTGGTGTTGATACGAGAGTATTAGTATTATAATTTAGCTGCCAGAATATCAAACAGCCTGTTAAATGTTGACCATTTTGCTCTTCTTCAATAGTACCACAAGAGGCCGCTGCCTGCAAAGCTTGTGCAGACCACTTCGTCACATTTTATGACCAATTCCGTAGAAATCCAATATCCAATTTGTCAATATATATTGAAAACATTGTGTAATATAACGATAGCAACATATATACATCCCTTGAGCCAAACTTTAAATATATTTAAAATACATAACATTTATTCATTTTAAATCATGACTGTTTTTCCCGATTCCATTTCAATTAAATTTCTTGTAAGGGAAAACTCAATGTTTTGGTTTGAATTTTAAATGTTTCTATTGATTTTTTTGCACTTTTCTGTCATTCAAATCAGATCAAACAGGAAATAGGTGTTGGAAGAGAACACCAGCTCCAAACAAATTCGACACACACAAAGCATTCATGGAAGTGACAGAAGGAAGGGCCGGTCCATCTTGTTGGCTGCACACACACACACACACACACACACACACACACACACACATTATAAGAACCACAACAATAATAATTATCATAATAATAATAATAACACTTTTAAAAATGATCATCATCATCATCGTCACCAATCC